>OY987323.1:14540909-14778230 GCA_963920655.1 Geranium rotundifolium
CGATCATCGGTAATATGTATATCATTGTATATGTATATTTTATAATTGTATATGCATATTTATATTTTACACAAATTGTATAATTGTATATGTATATTTTATATAAATTGTATAATTTTATATGTATTATATATATGTATGTATATATGTATAGGAATTGTATAATTAATATGTACATTTGCTAGGAATTGTATAATATGTTTGTACAAATTGTATAATTAATATGTACATTTGCTAGGAATTAATATAAATTTGTATAATATGTATAATATGTACATTTGCTATGTGTAGGAATTGTATAATATGTACATTTGTTAGGAATTGTATAATATGTACATTTACTATGTGTAGAAATTGTAAGCTTTAAATGTATATGTATAATATGTTTTATAGGAATTGTAAACTTTAAATGTATATGTTCGGGCCTCGGAGCATAAGCTTTAAATGTGTATCAAATTGTATATTTGCACAATTTTGTATATGTATAAGAATACAATATGTATGTATAAATTTATATGTATATGTATCGAATTGTTGGTTTTGTTATAGCAAATGTACGATTATATTGTCTAGATGTTCAATGTTGATGATATTGTTGGTTTTGTTAACGTCCTTAAATGTAGTGGTCTTTATTTCAGAAGATGGGAAAAAAAGATAAGGGAAAGGGTAAGAAAATAGAGAAAGAGCCGGTCAAGAAGAAGAAATTTGTAGGATTCTCGCAGCTGTATAAGAGAACTCCTCGTGTCGAAAATCCGTCCTCTCGTGCATCGTCTGTTCGAGATGACGGTTTCGATCACACTGTCGAGCTCGACCCAGCCACAGCGGCAGCTGTGGCAGCCATACATGCGGAGGATGCAGGAGAAAGACGATCTCTGCCTGGAATAACCATAGGACAGAGTAGACCTACACCCACATCCCCGTGGGAATCCGAGGTCGGTTTACGCGACCAGCTCGAGGCCCAAAGGCAAGATCTAGATTTCTGGGCAGATGGCCTCCTAGATGAGCCTGACGAGTCTCCCTCGTCTTCTCCCCAGCATCGTACTCACGGGTCTCCTGCCGACTCTGGTCACGAGTCGATCCATTCTTGCCCTCCTGTGGGTCCCCCACAAGATCCCGGCCCGTCAAGATGGCAACGACTAGACGAGCCGGAAGTATTTGACAGGGAGCTGTATTTTGATGTAAACACATCAGCTGAGGCTGTCGTGGACGGGTGGACACGACAGAGGAAAAGGAGGGGTGATGTTTCTACTGACTGGGAACGGGACGCGGCTGATAGTTTGGGACGGAAGAATTCAAAACTTCGATGGTCGAAGAACCTGCAACTTCCTATTGTGAAGGACTGGAAGTCACAAAGAAATACTTATGAGCGACTCGTGAATGTCACGGGGTCCATTTTTCGATCCACTGTCCCGATTGGGTATCGACAGTAGCGTGATGTGCCAGAGGAGTTGAGGATGAAGTTCATGGACAAATTGCAGGTATTTTTTTAAAAAAATATTTATTATTCACAATTTTTTATTATTTTTCAAATATATTGACTTTTTGTTTTTTATCTCTTGTAGAGCACATACGATGTAGACTTTCGCTCACCGTCACTGCTGCAATGGATAGATGAGCGAGCACGGGCCGCAAATAAGTAGCGGAAAAATGATTGTAAGAGGTTCTACAATGTCTACCGTGATGTGCTTCAGCGCAATGGTATCCCATACAAGCTGGCAGGGAAGAAAGACCAGTGGAGGTGGCTCGTGGAGCATTATGACTCCAAATTGATGCAGGTATTTCTCTTTAAATTCCTTTTCGGGATGTTTAGGGTCGACAAAACCTTCTGGCTGGGTCATATAGACATCCTCCTGCAAATTCCCGTTAAGGAATGCGGTTTTGACGTCCATTTGCCATATCTCGTAATCGAAATATGCTGTAATGGCTAACATCATCCGAATTGACTTAATCATAGCTACTGGCGAAAAAGTCTCATCATAGTCTATACCTTGAACTTGACGATAACCTTTGGCAACCAGTCTTGCTTTGTAAGTCTGAGGCTTTCCGTCCATATCTGTCTTTAACTTAAATATCCACTTGCAACCTATGGGTTTTATCCCAGGTGTGCTGTCTACTAAGTTCCAGACCTGATTGTCTTTCATGGACTTCATTTCCTCATCCATGGTATTCTGCCATTCTTTTGAGTTGGGACTGGCCAAGGCTTGCTGAACTGTTGCAGGATCATCCTGATCTACAACTATCAAGTCATTACCCTTTGTGGCTAAGAAGCCATATCTGACTGGGTTTTGACGAGATCTTTCAGACCTCCTTGGTCCTACAGGAGTTTCTGTTGGAATAGGACTTGGATCATTTACCTCATCGGGTACCTCTACAATATCTGCAGGCTGTTCTGTGTCTTCTCGAATTTCTTCAAGAAGCACAGGACTCCCACTGGGTTTCTTGCTTAAGAATTCTCTTTCCAAGAAAACCCCACCTCGAGCAACAAAGACTTTGTTTTCCTCGGGTTTGTAGAAGTAGTACCCCATGGTCCCTTTGGGGTACCCTACAAAGACACACTTATCTGCCTTGGGTTCGAGTTTATCACCAAGCAACCGCTTGACGTAAACGTCGCACCCCCAGATCTTGAGGAAAGGCAAGTTAGGAACTTTCCCTTGCCAAGCCTCAAATTGAGTGGTCTCCACTGCCTTTGTAGGTACTCGATTCAATATGAATGCGGTTGTTTCTAGGGCATGGCCCCAGAAAGATACTGGAAGGTCGGCGTGACTCATCATGGAACGAACCATGTCTAGCAGGGTTCTGTTCCTCCGTTCGGAAACACCATTCATCTGAGGGGTTCCTGGCGGGGTTAATTCTGAGAGTATACCGTTATCCTTTAGGTGACTGAGAAACTCTTGATCTAAGTACTCGCCACCTCGATCGGAACGAAGTGCCTTTATACTTTTACCAAGCTGGTTCTGTACTTCATTCTGGAATTCTTTGAATTTATCAAAGGACTCCGACTTATGTCTCATTAAATAGACATACCCGTACCTACTGAAATCGTCGGTAAAGGTTATGAAGTATCTGAAACCTCTCCTGGCTTGTGTACTCATGGGCCCACATACGTCTGAATGTATTAGGCCCAAGAGGTCACTTGCCCTTTCACCTAAGCCGCCAAAAGGCGCTTTTGTCATCTTGCCCATAATGCAAGATTCGCATCTCTCGATTGGTGTGAATTCAAACGGGCTTAAGAGCCCACACTTATGAAGTGTCGAGACGCGTTTCTCGCCTATGTGGCCTAGACGACAGTGCCACATCACAGTCTGGTTTGAGTCATCCGACTTTAACCTCTTATTTACGTTATAGTTTGAACTGTAGTTAGTGTTATCAATATTTAAAATATATAATCCACCAACCATAGATGTTGTGCCGTAAACGATATTATTTCTTGATAAAGTAAATAAGCCATTGTCTATGGCAAATACAAAACCAAGTTTGTCCAAACTGGACACTGAAATAATATTCCTACAAAACGTAGGTACACATAACACATCATCCAAAACTAATATAAGCCCTGTGGGCATCCTAAGACTAATAGAACCGACAGCCGTCGTTGACACCGAACTGTTGTCTCCGACTCTCAGATCCCGCTCGCCTTTCCCAAGGAGCTTCCTACTTTCTAGAACCTGCAGATTAACACAAATGTGAGATTCTGCTCCGGTATCAACTACCCATGTGTCTGAGAAAGTAGTGTTGAGATTATACTCAACAACGTAAATACCTGATCCTTCTGCAAGCTTCTGCAAGCTTCTCACATAATCCTTGTGCTGCCTGCAATCCTTCTTCCAATGACCTAGCTGCTGGCAGTAGTAACAGACTACCTCTGAGGTCGAAGTGCTCCTTTCGGTTCTAGGAACCGATTGGATTCTCGGACCTCTAGGTGCCCTTATCTGCCCAGCTTGGTGCATCGGCGCCTTACCCTTACCTGACACTGCTGGTGCCTTGCCTTTGTTGGAGTGTCCTGGTGACTTGCCATTAGGCTTGCCAGCTCTTTTGAAACTGACAGCCTTATTGACCATGAGAACCTCAGGGGTTTTGCCCTTGAGGTCTTTCTCTGCTGTCACCAACATTCCATGAAGTTCCTTGATGGTCTTTTCCATATTATGGAGATTGTAATTGGTGATCACATCTCCATAAGCCTTTGGAAGCGACATCAGGACTATGTCTGATTTCAGCTGCTCTGTGAACTTATGACCTAGACTGGCCAAGCGATCAAAGAGCCGCTTCATCTTTAGGACATGTGGGCTAACTGCCTCACCAGCGTTGAGTCTGCAATAAAATACCTCCCTAAGAGTGTCGTATCTTTCGACACGGGCATTCTTCTGGTAGTATATTTTAATTTCTTCCATCATCTCTTGGGGTTCTCCCATAAGATGCATGAACTGGTCCTGGGTCTCATTTTCCATGGACCCGACCATGAGGATGCCAACGTCTTGTCGATCGTTTTGTATTTCTCATACGCGTTCTTATCGGCATCGCTGACATCATCAGCAGGTTCTATTAGAGGCTTGTCTGTAAAGATATACTCCTGTCTGTCACACTGAAGTGCAAGCTTCAGGTTCCTCTCCCATTGCAGGAAGTTGGTCCCTGTCAGCCTGTTATTCGACAGAAGAGACTTTAAGACTTCACTGCCAGAATGTGTTGATTTGGGTAGCGAAGTTGCCATCTAATCTATACATGAAAACAAATTCGATCAGATTCTTTATTAAGTTGAAGTAAGAGACACTTGACTATGAATATATCTGATTCTTGTGTCTGAATCTAAACCAAGATCTCCGCATACCCAAAACTAGAGTGAGTTAATCTTATCGCCCCAGTTTTGGACATTGGAGTAGGACAGTCCAGTCCTTTCACAATTCCATGTGATTCTTGGCTAGGGCTTATACATTGTGTGTATACGGCATTCCCTATATCTGATACCCTGGCTCAGATCATCTGAGAATCGCAGACAAGTCAACCAATTTTCAACGCATGGTCCAATCTACATGACTACTACGCTAATGCGCACGCACCCATGCAAGCTGGTCCATCTTCTATTAGACCCCTTTCTCATGGATCCACGTTAATCGTATCTACCCATGAGTCCGAGGGCTAATTGAAGTGATGAAAAGTGGGCGGTATCTAGCTTCACTTGAAATTATTTGCCTTTAAATATTAATTATCACTGATCATAATTTGATCTTAATATGAATTTACCATCTACAAATCCATGTAGAGATAATTTCAATTCCGGTTTACATGTGCGTGATTTACTGATTATTAATCTTTACACATGTGGGTGATGATCTAATTAATCATGAACTTATGAAAATTAAATCACACATTCATCCATACATTCATGAACATAAATGTAAACTTGCTTTAGCTAGCCCGCTAACCCTACTGGAATAAACTAGAACCTATACTAGGTCTTGTCTTTCCTCATTCTCCTGGACTCCCACTGGCTCCACGCCTCCTCGGGATTTCCGTCCTTCTCTTCGGTTCTTCTTGTCTTGGGACTTTGTAATTACATTTAATTTAAATAAAATAAATGATGTGACACGCAGGTCACTAATAAATTGCAACCCATAAGCAACTCGCAGGTTGCAAACCGAAATTAAATCCTAAATTCGGGCTAACTTAGCAATCATGTTGCAAACACCGTATTATCAACCAATCATGTTATCAAACAAGCATGTTATCAAGCAAGCATATTAATTCCAATTTTATCTTGATTTAAATCATAAAATACGGTTTATTTAAACCGTTTCTTAAACCGGTTAATTTCTGAATTAAATCGGTTCACGCGCTGGTTTATCGAAACCGAACCGGTCTGAAATTTTAATTAATAATTGCTGAAAAATTCTGGATTTTTTCTGGGTCGGATCTGACCCGAATCCACCTGGTTTGACCGAACCAAAATTGACCTGAGGGCCAATTAGGATTCGACCAAAACCCTAGCCGGCAGGGCTGGCCGCGCCGTGAGGGCTGGCCGAGGCGGGCCGCCTGCCCGGATCTGGTCGGGCCGAAGCCCTTCCCTGGCCGGAGCCGAGGAGCTCGGCCAGATCTGCCATGGGCAGATCTGGTCGGCTTCCTCATTCCGGCCGATCGGCCCGTGGTTCGGCCGAGGTTGGCCTTTCGGCTAGCCTCGGCTCTCCACGGGTCTCGATCCCGATCAAACTTGATCAATTAATTTTTTTAGCAATATTAAATAAAATTCCAGCAATTAATTCATCAACCAAAATCATAAAGTTTGCAATTTTCTAATTCACAATACCGAATTAAATTGCAAAAATTAAATCTAGCCTATCATGATCGAATACAAAATCATGCATAACCAGCCTCTGATACCACTGAAGGAATTATTTGAGGGTTTCAGACAATTAATTTCATGCCCATACAAGAAATTTAACCTCAAAGTTTCATGTTTAATACGGATCTTGCATGATCATGAATTGATCATGAGATCTAGACTAGATTAAAATTAATTGTTACCTTGAATCAAAAATCTCCTTGTTACTAAATTGGATTTAGTAACATCTAAAGATCGTCCACACAGGAAGAGCAATCCAGGGATACTTGCAACGAACCTTGCTAGAAGATCGAAGCAAGCAAAACGGACGAAACGTGGAGAGGAGAGGGGGCCGGCCGAAACTTGGCAGGGAGAGAGATAGAGGACGGCTAGGGTTTGTAAAATAAATTGCTTAATTTTCAGATCTGAAAATTTTTCTTTTATAGACCTTAATTGGGCTTTTAATTAATTAAAGGCCTTAATGGGCTTAAAGCCCAAAGTTTTTAATTAATTGTGTAGAGAAGCCCATTCTGGCTTAGCCCATTCTGGCTAGGCCCAGTTTAGCTAATTTAATTAAATATATTTAATTAGATTATAATTAATTAGTCCTGCCAAACCGTTCTTGATTCCGGTTTAATCCTAAACCGAAATCGGTCTAATCTAGTTTAATCCAAAACCGGATTTTGTCTCTCTCATGATTCCTCCATATGATTCCATCCGTTTTACTCAACCTAAAGTGTGTGACCCTCTAGGCTCACGACACGTCGGCGGACTGGTAAAATTACCATTTTACCCTTTTCATCATGAGTGGCCTCTAGCAAGACATCATGATTACCCAACGCTTGTGATTATCGAGATTTCGACTTAACCTTGTCGTTCATGAATCTACCCTTTTATCCTCTTGATATCTTTGACAACCACGAGGCATAGATCATTTAGAACTGGCCATGATAAGTAGAGCGTGATCATTTAGAGTTAGCCTCATACCGATCGCTTCTTATGAAGTTATTCTGATCGGGGACTGCTTAAGTAAGATTTTATCTGATCTGTAGATCTACTATTATGTGTTGACACATCAATGATACAAATCAAATCATACTTAAGATATTACTACAACACTTAGTAATATGAATGCCGATTTTTATTCAACTAATAATCTTTATTACAAGATTAGATTGAAAATACATTGTGCTAGGGCACAAAACCCAACATGAGCACCGAAAGAAAAAGCCAAATCACAACTCTGGTCCAATATCATTCAGAAGCTCGTCCGCGGAGTTGTCGAGAGTGAGGGAGAAAGAAGGTCTCATACCTATTTCGGCGAATATAGAGAACCACCTTCAACGGTACGCGAACGTCAAAAACAAAGAATTGAAGAAGCACCGGGTAATTTTAATAAAGTATTTTATTTTAGATCCTCGGTGCTTTAAATCATATTAATGTTTTCATTATTTTCAGGTTAACGTCAAGAAATTGTTCGATGAGTGGTGTGACACCCACAACGACCCGATGACGCTGGAAGAGGAGGAAGACTTGATGAACCGAGCCCATATACTAACATACGGCCGTCCGCTGAGGGGCCGGTATATCAGAGGTTCGACAGAGCTACTATGAGGCCACCTAAGGCTAGACAACCTGGAGAGGGGAGTTCGCAAACTGCAGCATTTGTACAAAGGACAGATGAAGAAATTCAACGACTCCAAGAACAAAATGAAACGCTATCTACACAACTCACCCAAACCCGAGAGGAAATGGCCCAACTAGTTGCCCAACAAGTGGCCCAAGAACTTGCAAAGGCAAGGGAGAAGGAGAAGAAGCGTAAAGCATTTGGAAGAAAATTGTGCCAACACATGCGTGATCTGACCAAATTCCCAATGCCCGACTCACCGACCGACTCGGAGGATGAAGATAAGGATGCTTAGGTTATTTTTATACTCTCGTACTCAAACTTTTTTTATAATATTTAACATTGAAAACGTATGGATTTCGGGATAACGTTTTAACATTGAAAATGTATGGTTTTGGTTTTGGCAACGTATGGATTTCGTTTTGGTAATGGTTGTTTGATATGAATTTCGTTGCTAATATGGTTGTTTGATATGGATTATTTGGTAATGGTTGTTTGATATGGTGTGAATGCTTCATTTTATAAAATATTATAGCGGGGAATTGGATATCGGGATGCCAATTTCCTGCCAAATTTTTTTTAAAATCTCTCTGCCATAAAGCCTGCGCACTTATGAATGTGCGCAACAATAAGCTTGTGACTGCGCACGCTAAATGTGCGCAGTCCTTACTACCAACTGCGCACAACATGAGTGCGCAGGCGTTACTATCAACTGCGCACAACATGAGTGCACAGTCAGAAGCTTCTTCCTTTCAACTGCGCACACACCATTGTGCGCAATCAGAAGCTAACGACTGCGCATGTTTATATGCGCGCAGTTGTAAGCTTCTGACTGCGCACAATGTGCGCAGTCGTTAGCGTCTAACTGCGGCTTACCGACAGCGCGCTAACGACTTCGCACCGTGCGCCGTCTTTACCTTATAAATGCGTTTTTTGACCTCCCGCCTGCGCGTTGGGTGCGCCGTCCTTGTGACAAAACTGTTGTAGTGAATGTAGTTTAGAATAATGTATATATATATATATATATATATATATATATATATATATATATATATATATATATCACCTTTTGCTTTGGCTCGATAGATCATGTTTTTATTCAACCTACGCACAAATGAAGCAACAAATTATTTGGTGTCTCGTGAGTAGTCTTACATATACAATTCTCTTGGAAGTAACGATGACATGAATGATTGAATTATATATATATATATATATATATATATATATATTATTTTTTTTTTTTTTGAAGGTAAAACAAACCATTTCCATATCACATGATTCGTTAACGTGTTTTCCAACTCAAATGCACAAACCCTCGGCATGTGAAATTATTCCATCGATACAAATATACCCACATATATATAAATACATTCTCCACCACCATCTTCTCATAAAACTAAGCACCAATTTCAGCCAAAAATGAAAATGGGAATGCTACTAGGAACCTTCCTCCTCCTGTCATTCTCTCTTCCGTGCTTGTCGCGGCGAGTAACGAAAACCAGCCCGCAGCAGTACCTGGGCCCGCACAACGCGGTGAGAGCGAAGCTGGGCCTCCCGCCGCTCAAGTGGAGCAAGAAGCTGGCGGATTACGCGCTGCGGTGGGCGGAGCAGAGGCGAGGGGATTGCGCGTTGGTTCACTCCAAGAGCGACTACGGGGAGAACATATTCTGGGGGAGCGGGAGGAGCTGGAAGCCCCGCGACGCGGTGGAGGCGTGGGCGGAGGAGAAGAGCTATTATAATTACAGGACCAACAGTTGCACCAAGACCAAGGATTGCTTGCATTACACGCAGATGGTTTGGAGGCAGAGCAAAAGGGTTGGTTGTGCCCGAGTCACTTGCTCAACTGGTGACACTTTCATTACCTGCAACTATGACCCCCATGGTAATGTCATTGGCCAAAAACCATTTTGATTGTATGTTAACAACATTAACTCTTTTTATTTGTTCCCATTTTCTTTTGTAATTATATATAGGGTCCAAGGCCCTTTTGTTTCTGTTGTGTGTGATTGTTATATATATAATGTATAGCTAAATAAGGAGAAGAAGGAAGGCCAGTGAATATTCAAGGCATATGTTGTGTATCGATTATTAGTTATTATTAGCATGAGAACAAATGCCTGTGTGTGGGATGATGAGCCCAACATGTGCTGTTTTGTAACTTTATTATTTCGATGGAAAATACAGCTCACACGTTATGGTCTTGTGATATAGTAGTCAATAACTCCATAACCATATCTAAAATACAGTAAAGGACAGTTCAGACACTGTCGCTTTAACTTTAAGCGCTTACCTATGGTTACGCACCACTGGAAACTACCTCCAAGCCGGCGGCGAGATTTTTGTCCGAAATTCGCTGGCTTGGTTCTTGCCGGACAAGTCTCGTCGGAATGGTCATAACCGGCGAGATTTTGCATCAATATCTCGCTGGCTAGGAGGTGATCAAGATCTCGCCGTCTTGGTGAAGTGTTCCCGGCGAGATTTTCAAATTATCGCCGAGAATCTAACCGGCGAGATATTGCCAAAATCTCGCCGGTTAAGGTTGCAAAACCTAGCAAGCGAGATGTTGCTAATATCTGGCCGGTTAGGTTGTAAAACCTAGCCGAACTTAGCCATATCTCGTCGGCTATGTTTGATAAAAATTTGGGCAGAATCTGCCCCCATTTGGTCCATAATTGACAGATCTACAGACAATACAATATGTAATAGTTATTATATGCATATGTATTACTACACGTAATTAAAGCTAAATATCCACAAACAAAAGTACGATTTTGAACCACACAGTCATAATTTATAGCCTAGTTCACCAAAATTTTATTAATTCATAGTCTAGTTCACCAAAATTTCATTAATTCATAGTTTAGTTCACCAAAATTTCATTAATTTATAGCCTATTTCATCAAAATTTCACTAATTCATACCCTAGTTCACCGAAATTTCACTGATTCATAGTCTAGTTCACCAAAATTTTCACTAATTCATAGTCTAGTTCACCAAAATTTTCACTATTCATATCCTAACTCACAAAAACTCATAGAAATGTCCTATCTAAATTAAAATATCACAGCAAAATTAAAATTTCATAACAAATCGAAACCCCAAACTAACCTGCAAATTTGGAGATCGACCAACGGGGACGACAAGATTAGAGACGACGAGGGGAACTCGAGAAATAGACTAGTAATCTTCGACTTTGTATGCACTCGAAATCTTCACCTCTATCAATAGGTTCAAATGATTCTCCACAAATCAAATATTTACAAATGAAGTCATGTATACCTTTTATAGAATTTTCTGAACTTTTTCCGCCGAGATATGGTGCTAAATCTCACCGAGAAAGGTTATGACCGTTGATGGTCAACAAACTCGTTCCCGGCGAGATTTCGAGCAATGTCTCCCCGGGTTGGAGTCGTTGACCGTCAACGGTCAGATATTGACCACAACGGTCATAACCTTTCCCGGCAAAATTTAGCGCAATATCTCGCCGGGAAAGGTTATGACCGTTGTGGTCAGTATCCGACCGTTGACGTGTGTAATCAGCTTGACAAGACTTTGAATATATCGCCGGTTTGGTGAAACAAACCCGCCGATACATTGAATATCTCGCCAGGTAAGGTTTTTGCTTTCCCGGCGAGATATTGCGCAATATCTCGCCGGAAAAGGATATTACCGTTGTGATCATAATCCACCCGTTGACTGGTGAAATCAATCCGGCGATATATTCATTATCTCGCCAGAAATAAGCAAATTTCCAATAGTAACAAAAGAAATTATTCATGGGTACACTCAAAATAATTTCTTTATGAGATAGGTATTACTAAGTTTAAATTGTTCTTTTTAAGTTCACAAAAGTTCTCTTTTCATCTATTTTAGTGCCTTAAATCATAACTAAATGTGAGAATAAAATTAATATAGGTGAGCAGGAAAGATAAAATTAAAGTTAACTATAATTATTATGTTCGAAAGACAAAGTTTTAGGTGTACCACTTTACCTATAGGTGTCATTTCTCCCTAATTATATTACGAGTGTTGGGGTAACAATCATTTCCCTCGACATTTATATGCATGGGTAGACGTCGGCCGATTATGAATTGTTAATATATTATTTTTGCATTTTTTATTAGCTATCACGAACAATTCCACCATTTACAGGAAGATGACAACTTAACTAAATCATGTCAATTCAATAACATTAATAAAGTCATTGATGATCACCCAATTCCATCGATCAAAATTATATACCGATCAAATGCAGGTAATTTAGATTTACATGTTGGGTGTTCGAGCTCATCTTTTGGCACACGAAACTGATACAGGAAGGACTACGAAAGTAGACAAATTATTTTGTTTACTTTTGAGGAGTGAAGTATGTGATTGAAAAAAAAAGTGTAGGAACAAAAAAGAACAATAAGACAAGGTAGATATTTGAGAAACAACACCACAATTTTTTATTCAAAATAAGAGAGTATTATTACGAAGAAACTAAATTAAAGAGTGTACAAACAAAGGAACAAACACAAAATTGCCTACAAGCACTATAGTACCTCAAGAGTTAAAGAGGAAACAAAATAAAAAAACCCTAAACATAAACAAGGAAAAGTAAGCTCAAAGGCCATCCCGAGGATAGACAAATCATTGAATGGAAGAATAGACATATCGTTGAATGGAAGAAGCAAGTAAGGGGTCTTTCTAACCACACTCGACTACCTATAACAGAGAGTACGCATATAATCTTAGCTAAAGAAAAGTCACGGTCGGTCAGGGATGTGCTCTCATTCTGGGAAGTCTTAGTATTTTGTGTCATCCATATTAACTAGAGCTCAAGGTAGTAATTGCGTCCCTAGAGTAGCTTGAGTACCCTGAAAGGGAAAAGAAGTCCCAACATACAAACAAACCAAGTCGCAAAATACACATCGACATTGGGCTATCAAGAGTGTGAAGTCTTTTTGTTTAAGAAAAAACAGTTAGAATTTTTAGGAGGTCAACGTGTGGGACCAAAGTCTTCCCAAGGTGACATTCCCAATCCCAGTCAACCCAAGTCGAATCTTGACGATCAGAGAGGATACTGAATTCCTTACCTGGTCGGAAACCATGAGAGCCCAGTACTTGACGAAGTCGGTCTGGAACTGAGCTATTCTAGAGTGAGTGTAGAAAAACAATATGTGAAGCTACAAGATGTGCTAGCTCCCACTCTTAGAGAGGCCTTCGGAAATGGAAACTCTAACCTGTCACATCCCATAAATCATCAACAATAAGAAATAAGACATCAATTAGGATATGCAATCTGAAAAAGATATAGACGAGAGTATCTTTTCAAACACAATTGTAAAACTGGGTTGTACATATCGGGTTGAGCTACACAACTAACAGCTCAAGCTTATTAGTTGTGTTTGACCAGCCCAAGGTTATTAGTTGTGTTTGACCATTCCCTTTTTATACACCCAATTTATTTCACTTCTTTTCTATGTAGGATTTTACACAACTATTCTATACACCCAATTTATTTCATTTCTTTTCTATCTGGGATTTAAACAACTTTTCTATACACTCAATTTATTTCACTTCTTTTCTATGTGGAATTTACACAATTTATTTCATTTCTTTTCTATGTGGGATTTACACAACTTTTTCCTCTCAAGCTTTATGTATGTGTGGGGCTTATTTTCCTTTTCACGCTCGTGTACGCATGGGCATCTACTTTAACACTCCCCCACACAAGTAGCCTTGTCTACACACGGGCCATAGCAGGACTGGACTTTTGCATATGATCCGGAGTCCACAGGGGGGCGTAGGCACGGGGAACCCGTAGACTGACTCAAATCGACCCGACCTTAATACTATGTAAAACTTGACTGTACATATCGAATCGGGCTCCACAACTAAAAACCCAAAATTATTAGTTGGGTTTGACCCTTCCCTTCATATACACCCAATTTATTTCACTTCTTCTTAATGTGGGATTTACACTACTTTTCCCTCTTATGCTTCATGTACGCATGGGCTTATTTTCCTTTCGCGCTCGTGTACGCATCTGCCTCTACTTCAACAATAAGATTTGAAACATCAATCAAGATATGCAATCTCAAAAAGAGATAGATGGGAGTATCTTTTCAAACACAACAATCCTCCCAGAAACGAATAATCGTGCTAAAACCCAGATGCAAACATAGTCTATCAGCTCCAAACAAGTCGAAAAAACGAAGAGTCGTGAGAGAGGCCCACAAAATGACACAGGAAAATCGAAGAAGAAAGAGTAAAGAAGAAGGATCCCTAGATCCCAATTCATTTTCGACCAGCCTTATTTTGTGAATATAATCTATTTCCAAAGGGAGTAGCTATCGTATTTCATAAACTGACATCCCTCTTTAGTTAATAGGCTCCCGTTAACCACTAGCAATCTCATAAGGACGAAGTTCAACATTCTGCTTCGACTTATATACAATGTGCTAAAAAAATTGCCAATGCCCCAACCAAGTTAGAATAAGTTCATAAGAAATTGCACCGACACCTCCCCATAATATTAATTACCTTAATTTTAACCTTAAAGAGGTACATGTAAAACATTGAGGTTGGAGAGGGCTGACTTGAGAAGGATCATACGACATGAGAGTGAGAGTACCTTGGATTGTCAAACTGACTAGTGCCTCCTGAACTTTGCCATTACTGACTCTCAAGAAGAGGCAAAACAAGACTTAGCTCCCAAAGCAAAAGGCTAAGTAAACAGAGGTAAAATTAGTCAGGTGTAGGTGAAGATAAGGTTTACACCACACATATGTTTATTGAACTAAGGTGATAAGTAAAAGGGATAACCTCAGTGATGGAAATTCATGGGGTCCAATTCATTCAATTTCATGCAGCGGAAGCGAAATGAACCATGGATCTCTTAAACAAATTAATAAATCTTCATGCATATTTAGACCGACATACTAACTTACATGAACAAAGAGTTTTACCTTGTAATTTTCGAATCCAAATAATTTCAAATGGATTTACTTCTCTATCACATCCAAACAAACGATGTGATGATCACCGGATCAAAACCTTTAAGACAAGTTTACTTGTCTTGCTTGAAGAAGGCAAGAACCGAAGAGAGAGTGAGAGGGAGGGTTTGGCCGAAAATGAGAGGGTGAGGGAGAGTGATTTCGGCTAGGGTTTTTAGGAATAATATATATTCCTAACCCTAAGTCAATTCTTTTCCCTTTTAGAATTCCTTTTAATTATAATTATAATTAATTAAATACTAAAAGGGTCTCCATCCAATAACTTAAGCCCATTTATTTAAATCCTTTTTGAGCCGAATAAGAATTAGGATTATAATTAAATGGCTTAATTAAATCAGCCCCAAATTGGTTTAGACATATTTCCATAGACGTCCAATTTACAACCTAGAACGGGAATTGTCTAATCCATTTCGGTTTAGTTTAGATCGATTCGGTCTAACTAAATAGGAAAGTGAACTTTCTTAATTCTCTTATCTCTTCATATTTGGACTTACAAAGTCCCCTCTTTCCATACTCTAGGCTCACAACACGTTGGCAGATCGACGCAAAATTACCATTTTGCCCTTTCCATCATAAGTGGCATCTAGTAAGACATTATGATTACCCAATATTCATGAATATCGATGATTCGATTTAACCTCATATCTTCAATGTCATTATCCCTTTATCTCTAGATATCGAGATTGATCATAATGCATAGAGTCGTCATCCATATTTAATCAATCACTATTTCTTGATCTGTGAGATGACAGAATCCTGATACCGCGTATATTTAGCATGACCATGCATTTCCTTTCAGTCAGTCTCATCAAGTGGCCCAAACTGACATATTTCCCAATGCCGGAGCATGAGGGATAAATCCCTTAATTGTCTTTCGTATTCCCTCGTGTAATCAATAACTGAGCCAATCAGAGCCCTTATGACTACCATTTTACAGATAATACTAGGCAACGTCAAACTCAGTTACCGATTACATAGTAACGACAAAGACTCCTTTGTCTAAGGATACTTTGACAAGCTACAATATATGAGTATGCTTATGACAGCATCTATGCTACATACTCACATTCGGATAGTCCAATATCATCCTCCAAATGATTTTCATGATTTAACTCCGGCACTGCCTTGACATGATCAGTAGAGCGTGATCATATAGAGTTATCCTCAAACTGGTCGCTTCTGATGAAGCATGTATGACCAGGGACACATTAAGTGTGATTCTTTCCGATCTACAGTTCTACTATTATTGCTGATACATATAATGATATAGATCGAATTGCATTTAATATATTACTACAACACACTAGTAATATAATGCCTGTTTTATTATTTATTCCAATTGATGATAAAACATTACAAATAGATAACTTATTACATTGGGCTAGGGCACAAATCCAACAATCTCCCACTTGCCTTTAGTCCCAACTTAAGTTCCAATCTATTCCCATAGACCTCACATGCCTCTCATACTTAGGCTACGCGAGAGCTTTCATCAAGGGATCGACCATATTATCATCAGTCGGAACGTATGTGATCTCCACATCACCATTATCAACGTACTCTCTAATAATGTGATACTTTCTGCGTATATGTTTGGATCTGTTGTGAAATCTAGACTCTTGAGCAAGTGCTATGGCCCCTGTGTTGTCACACAACAATCTTACCGGATAAGCCACTCACGGCATTACTCCTGATCCGGTTAGAAAGCTTCTAATCCATACGGCCTCCTTAGCTGCCTCTGATGCAACTATATACTCAGCTTCCGTTGTAGAATCGGCAGTTGTGGCTTGCTTGAAGCTTTTCCTGCTGAATGCTCCATAATTCAACACAAAGACATATCCTGCATGAGATTTGAAACTATCAGGATCTGTCTGAAAGCTAGCATCAACATACCCTGTGACTGCTAGTTCTCCTTCCTCCTGCCATACGGTAGGAATGCGTCCTTGGTCCTCCTCAAGTATTTGAGGATGGCCTTGACTGCACTCCAATGTTCTTGGCCAGGGTTAGACTGAAATCTGGTAGTGCAGCTGAGTGCAAATGAGACATCCGGTCTCGTGCATATCATGGCATACATGATTGATTCTATAGCCGAGGCATATGGGACCTGTCTCATTTTGTTTAGCTCATGAGGTGTTCTAGGACCCTGTGTCTTGCTGAGCTTAATGCCATGACCCATGGGTATGAATCCCTTCTTAGAATCAAGCATTGAGAATCTTCTCAACACTTTATCTATATAGGTGCTTTGACTTAGGCCCACAATTCTTTTGGAGCGATTTTTGTAGATCTTGATGCCCAAAATGAATGCAGCATCACCTAAGTCTTTCATCGAGAAGCACTTCGCTAACCAAGCTTTGGTGGCTCGTATGGTTGGGATGTCATTCCCATTGAGAAGAATGTCATTGACATAAAGCACCATGAATTCAATATTTCTCCCACTCGCTTTCTTGTAAACGCAAGGTTCATCCGCGTTCTTGACGAATCTGAAGTCTCTTACGGCTTCATCAAAATGAAGATTCCAACTCCGTGAAGCTTGCTTTAATTCATAAATGGATCTTTGCAGCTTGCATATATTTCCGGGATTCTTTGGATTGACAAAACCCTCGGGCTGTGACATATACACATCCTATTGTAAGTTCCCGTTAAGGAAGGCCGTTTTGACATCCATCTGTCATATCTCATAGTCGTGGTATGCAGTTATGGCAAGAATGATCTGGATAGATTTGACCATTGCTACTGGTGAAAAGGTTTCATCATAATCAAGACCTTGAATCTAACGATAACCTTTTGCAACCAACCTAGCCTTATAGGTCTGAGGATTTCCATCCATGTCGATCTTGAGCTTACAAACCCAGACTTGGTTATTAAAAATGGAATTCATTTCCTCTTTCATGGCTTCCTGCCATTTATTGGAGTCGGTGATGTCCAATGCTTGTTGAAAGCTTGTTGGATCATCGTGATCTATTACCATCAAGTCATCTCCCTCAAATATGGCTAGAAAACCATACATGACGGGAACCTGACGAGATCTATCAGACCACCTTGGACCATCTGGAATTTCTGAAATTTCAGACCTCATCCAACACTCAGATAAATACAATTGAGTATACGTAATTCTCTCATAACTACAACTGATTTTTTTCGTCAATTTTTGGTGCTAAATGACCAAAATACCTCCGATTGTCATTCAAAAATTTTAATATATGCCATTGAGAGCTTTTTTTCTCTCTCTCTACTCCTCACACTTCCTTCCCGTTTTCTCCTTTGTCCGAGGAGCTTACCTTACGCTCTATTCTTGTGCCTAGTGAGGACTTGTTTGTGGGTACGTTTTTCAATGGCGGGTGGTGGGAGGGAGTGGTAACTCAGGGCATAAAGAAATTTAGGTTTTAGTTAATGGAGTAATTTGGGAAAAAAGAGACATGATTTTGGGATCATAACCTATAGCATAACAAGTTGAGGGTGAGGCATATAACTTTATGAATGTATTTTTTTTTTCTTCTAACTTTGGGTGTTGTTATGGTCACTAGGAAATTCATTGAAAACTCTATCATGGGTTCTGATAGGTTAAGCAAACTTTATGTTAGGAGTACATAAGCTTTGATGGAAAACTGTATCACGGGTGTGTGATATGAAACATGAAGAGTGGCTAATAACTATTTTCGAAGATACCCAATATGCCATAATTACACTCATATGATATTGAAGTGTGTCTAATGATTAGTAGGAGAAAGAACTGTATTTTTTACTGATTTAAGATGTTGAAGGATTGCAAACTTTTTTTCCTCTTAAGTTTTCATCATTAATTATCTTGACTGAGTGAAGAATCCAAATAGGAATTTCTACCTTTTTCTTCTAAAATGAGAAAGGCGCTCATGATAGAATAAGGTAATATCGGGTTCCTGTGAATCTCAAAGGTATTTATAGTTAGTCACATTGTTTGTAATTAAACATTTAAACTATACTAGGGTTATGTCGGATCTTGATTTTACACAAAATTTCACTTTACGAGACCACTAAGGGTCTAACCACCTTTAACAGTAACGCTGTCAAAATTAGGTTAATTTGAGGAGTAATTAGACTTAGGAATCCTAGAGGTCTAACTTGCTATATGCGTTGAAATTTATGGCAATTTATATTATCCACCCTCCCCATTGGGGTAAAGATGTAGATTTGAGTCCCAATCACTCTAATCCAACTAGGTCAATTGTTCTACGAACCCCTCTTCATAGATTGAATAATAATCAAACCTACTCAGGAGATTAGGCATTGAGTTATGCAATTAAGGTCTCTACTCATCTAACATCGAATTAATCATTTACCCAATTAATTCCTCATCACCCAATCTCCAAATACTAGTTTAGCTACTCAAAACCATAAGATCAATAGCAAAATCAATCAAACCCATAAAATCTATAAAGCAAATGATGAAATCAATAGAAAGACAATATAAAATGTATATATAAGGGGTAATTACAGATTATTATACTGCCAAAACCTCATTTTAGGATCAGTTACCCACGTTTTGAATTTTTTTCATGATACCCCAAGTTTAAAACGTTAACATTTAACTTGATTCTGTAATGGAAACTGTTAATGTCTTTAATGACCAAAATGCCCCTCGTTGTATGAATTCCAAATGGTATAATTATTGATAAATGTAAAAAGACTATTTTATCCTCACTTAAATGATAAACTAACCTTATACTCTAAGGGCATAATAGTCTTTTTCAAGTAATAAATTAAACAAAAATAAAAATCTTGTAAAATGACCAAAACGCCCTCGATTATTCATCAAATTTTCAAACAAATGCCATCAATTTAAATTCTTTTTTAATTTCTCTCTAAATTATCTCTTCCCCTTTCTCTGGCTTTTTTAGTTTGACAAAACTCATTCAATTTCAAACCAACATTCAACCAAATATGTTCAAGAAATTGCTAGAATTAATTGGTTTAGGGTGAGACATTTGGATCACAACAAGTTTACATTTCTCAAAACCAACCAATGATTAGTAAAATCATCCATCTAATAGAAATCAATAGATTTAGAACCTACACCCACTATCACCACCACCACCAAACCAGATCGACCCACAATCACAAACCCAGAAAATAAACAAGAACCCCTACCACCATCGTCAAACCGGGGCTTTGCGTGCTTGATAGTTAGGTCCAGATTGAGCTCCTCGTTCACGGCAGTGAAGAGGGGTTGACAAAGTTTCTCGAGCTCGCCGATGAGGATGGAGACGACGGGTTTGAAGCGGAGCTTCTTGCAGAGGGTGTAAATGGACTTGCTGTTGAGGCTGAGGACGGGTCCTTCGCTGACCTTCCAGGTCGCCGTGGAAGCCATGGTGAGGGAGAGAGAGGCTGAGTCGTCGTCACAGACCTTCCCGATAACGGAGCTCGCGGCGGCCGCAGATAGAACCGAAATCGAGGACGGGGTATCTGTGTTGGATGACCAGCGGCGATGATAACCAGCGGAGGTGTTGATGGTCAGCAGCGAAAGTGGAGGTGACGACGAGGTCCGGTGGAGACGACGACGAGGTTAGGCGGTGATGACCAGCGGCGGAGTCTCTAGGGATTATGTGTTCTAGAGATTCATTTGGTTGGAGAAGAGTGTATGGGTAGGGTTAATAGAGAGGGATATAATTGATATTTGGGTAAAATGTCACAAAAGTACAGTTAGTTTTACACGTTTTGCATGTAGGTACAGCTAACCGAAAAACGTAGTTTTAAGATCAGCTAATTTTGGTTTATTGGCAGGTTAGTCAAAATTGTTAAGTTTCAATTAGTTTTGAAGGTAAAAAGACCAAAATGTTCTTAATTGTCTATCAAAATTTTCAATGCTTGCAAAACGTGTAAAACTAATTGTATTTTTGTGATATTTACCCTTGGTATTTCATAAGTTACTTAAAATATAATAATTTTTTTATTTGTTTACTTGCAAATACCATTTTACCCTCGATGTATTAGTTAAGTTTCTTATTTAATTATGGGTAAAAGAGTAGTTTCATAATTATCTCAATAATAACATAAGATTGAAAATTATATACCAGTAGTATTTTAGACTTTTTACACACAACTTCCGTTATATTTAACATAATTAAATTTAAGTGTCACATAATTAAACTTGAGGCACCGCAATTCGGAACTAAAATAAAAATATTGTTTTTTTTCTAATTTATCTTATAGCTAAAATTTCTATAATCAAATATTTTGATTTAGGTTTTTAGTTAAATAATTATATAAAATTCTTAATTTCAAGGTCAATTCATTGCCTTTAGAAAATACATAGTTTGTTCTAAAATGTAAAATTCAAAGCACATTTTTTCCATTTCCCCTAGAAAGAAAATGATACGGTTCTTGGTGGATCTGACTGCAAAAGTGTAGCAACAGTGAGACGAAGAAATAATGGGAAAATAAAAGGGGCAAACAGCAACACAAAATTAGTTGGAGGGGTACACGGAATTTGGGGCGAAAACAAATACAGTAGCTGTACTGATATCGGTTTCCAAATTAGCAGGGAATCGAGCAACCGTAATGTTAAGGAGCGACCCGTTCGCAGATTCGCAGAGTGCTGAATCCGAAAGTTGCTACTTCAAGGGCTGTGAATTCTTCAAAACCCTACTTTCTGGCCTCCTCTACCCCTCTACAATGGCCACTCAGCAACACTTACCTTCACGCCCATGGTTCTTGGAGCTTGTGCCTTTCGTCGTCATTCTCCTCATAGCAGCTCACGTCTTTGCTTTGGTACGCTTTCACCTCTCCTTTTCATTTCTCTCATCAACGGATCTTCGATTTCCTTTTCTTCTTCTTCTTCTGATTCTGCGTCCTCAGGTTTACTGGATTTACAGGCTCGCCGCCGAGAAGGGGAAGGATAAGGAGCCTCGGAGAAGGAAGGCACACTGAAGATCTCTTCAGAATGTACCATCAACGGTCAAGGTGTGTTTCTAAACCCTAATTTATTGATTTGTATAACTTGGCATTACTAGTAATTAGATTTGGTGAAGTTATTATTATATCCGAAATATGAGTGCAGGCATTGAAGCCATGTAGTTTTTGTTCAATGTGAATCCCGTCCCGAATCTGATTGACAAATGGAGATTGATCGTTGAAGCCTACTGGTGTAGGCTCATTTTAGATTTGGGTGTTGTTTGATCAATGCATCTTCCTTGGAAAATAGTTATCATACTGTTTTTATGACAATTGTTGTTAGAATTGAGTATTTCTAAGGCTCACTTTAGGTACAGTAGCTCCACTTCAGTGTAAATGTGGTCTTACTACTAAATTTTGCACTTGTCCAAATGAGGTCTTTTAATTTGGGTTTTTTCAATGCTTCGTATTGTTTTGAATAATTTATAGCAATTGCTTGTAAAGAACCGGAAATTAATTCAATGAATAGTTTGAGCAGTGTAATGAGTATCTACTCCTTTTTGATGACTGAGCAAGAGAAATTGCAAAAAAATAGTAGTCATCACGTTATTTATTCTTTGAATGTGAAAACTAGTGATGCCTCTAAGTTGAGCTGATTAACCTTGTATCACGTTTTTTTCAGTACATTTTCACAACGCTTATATTCTTAGATTTACTGTGTTTAATTTCAACATAATGATGTTGGGTTTTACTTTAGTTGGTGCAGAAATATCTTCTAGATTGCCGTGACTTTATGCAAATATATGTTTGACGTAATGGTGAAAGTAATATTATGTATGACTGAGCGTGGAGTGTTTTAGTAGAGGAGAATCCCGATGAATTTTGCTAAACCAGACACTGGAAAATGATGAAAATATCTTCTGGAAGTTATTGAATAATAAATTTCCAACTTACCTCAGAAAAAAAAAAACTCCGTTGACCACACTACTTTCTCCAAAAACTGGTGGAGCATCTAGACATGCCTTCCAACCATACCTCACTTGAATTAGGGAGAATTAACGTCCTATTAAAAGCTAGAAAGAAACCCATATTTGTATATTCCCATGCTCACATTATAATTCCAAATACTGTAGCCACTAAAACAGCATATACAAAATGTTTTATCTGTTACGGACCATGGCAACCCATGTTTTAAACATAATTCTTCTTTGGTGATTTTAACTTTAGTGCAAAGCACAGGTCAAGGAACTGTAGTAAATTCTAGAAAATGAAACATAATCAACACTGCAAAGAAAGAGAAACCATAACTTCCAATGTGCCAACAAATTAAGATTTTATAGCATACTTCTTGTTCCATGCTTGCTTGGAGGATATGTTCCTTTTTACTTGAGTATACAAACTAGTTTCTTAAGATGAATTGGGCTTGTGCTCTGTTACATATAATAGCTATTTTTTGTGCTTGCTATATGCCCATCTAAAAAGGTACCTCCTAAATCGTTCTTTTGTTGTATTTCAGAAAGCGCTCTCTGTATTGCATAAAGTTAGCCAAAAATGTCATGATGTCTGAATAGAAACAATTTGAATTTATTACGTAAAGATGTTTCGTGGTCCTTGCACACACTTATTTTAGAATAATAAACTGTATCCCACTATGTCTTTATATATATATATATATATATACACACACACGAGTGTTGCTGTGTTCTCCCCGATTTCTCAAAACTCCCCATTTGTTGGCTCGCTGATTTCTCCTCGTGTTCCGAGTTTCATAACATTGGTTCGTGTTGTGCTGAAGGTTGAGTTTGTGCTATGCAGGCCACACACAAACATGCTAGTTCAATAATTGTATAAAGTTCAGATATGAAATGTTGCATAACACTTTAAATTAGACAACTCATGTGTGTTGAGCAATTTTAACATGAATATGATACGATTATTAAATATGTTGGCAAACCCATCGCACACATGACACATTGTTATGCTGAACCCCGATACGTTTTACCGGTGTTATGTCATACTATGTACCATTTATTCAACTCAACTTAAGATGGGTGCCTTCCATTGTTCATCTTAGATTTTTTCCTTAGATGCTCAATCTCTCTAGATTTTCTCCCAAATTGTTAATCATTTTAGTGGTTCCTATGATAATCTAGCAATCATTATTTCATTTGGAAACATATTGAATTATTCTTTTAATAAACTCTCTTTATTTGCTAATGGTATTGTAGTGGTTCCTATGACAGTCTAGCCATCATACATATCTGAGTCAACCACTACATCTTATCATGATTATGTTGTTCATTTATTCTTATGAATCTTATGCTCAATATATCTCATAGTGTTTGTACTATTTGTACCTCTTAAGATATGCTATTTCAGATTTGGCATTGCATAAATGCTCAATATATTTCATAATGTGATTGATAGGGAAAAGCTAATGTTGTCCTGCATCACCCAAATGATAGCAATTAAGGGCTGAACAAATTTAGCCCTTAAAACTATCCTAAAATGAACCATTTTAGTCTGTGTCGTTAAGTATGTAAGTTTATGCGTCAAATTGGACTGACATAACAATAACAGTAATTCAATAAACAATTATATTAATAGCACGTTGTTATTCTTATATATGCTGTGATGTTTTTTTTCAAAAGTTTATTTTCTTTTTCTACTTCTACGGTGGACTGTGCCAGTGGAAGCAACATATCTGGCCAGATCTGCCTCACGCGGCAAGGTCCTACTGCTCTCGGCAGCCAATGCTTATTGCGCGTGATGGCCTGACCTGCTGGTTGATTGCTGATTTAGAAAAGAAGATAAGAGAAACTAGAGAAAAAATGGAACAAAAAAATAAAGAAAGCCAAGGTCCCTGCCGCCAGTGCTGAACCAGATGGATGATTTGGAAGCATTCTCCAAATATCTCCGAATCATTTTTAAACACCAAACCAAGGCTATATTGTTTATTGCTAAAATGAAGAAGTGAATGAGTCTAATGGTGGATGATTTGGAAGCATTCTCCAAATATCTCCTGATGATTCTCAAACACCAAACCAAGGCTATCTTGTATATTGCTAAAATAAAGAAGTGAAGGTCCTTGCTGGCCCAGGCTGCCGGAAAAGAAAGCTCCTTGTTGCAGTGTGTCATAGCTGCTGGAGGTAGCAATTTGAGTTGAAGGAAAAAATTAAAAAAAGAAAGAATAGAAAAATAAAAAGAATTTCAAAACAATTCAAAATAAAGATGACATTATCATATACCAAATAGCAGGTACTAAATTGGAATGATTTGAATATAACTGGAACTGAATTTTCTCTTTCTTGTGATGTATATTTTTTTATCATTCCATAAGTCTAAAGTTGTACCGAGAATTGAGATTTTTGGTAGATAATTGATTGAATGCATCATGATGTTGCTCATTTTCTTTTCCCTGAAAATGTGAACCTGAACTCCATGATTTGACAAATGAAGTAGTTGCACTGTATTGCTTTTGGCATATCTCAGTCTATTTGGTGTTTGAGTGATTTCTTGTCTCTCCCACTACCGCCATAAAGAAATGTAACTCACAATTTGTTTCATTCAATTGCAGGGGAAGTTCTTGGATCCAGATGTCGATTCAGGTTTGATACCTAACAACTTTTCTTTGCCAGGCTACATAAAATGAGTTCTCAACGCCCCAGATTTCAATATATAGATAGTTGATGTTGCTGTAGATGTTGGAGGTTGTGCATTTGCCTTCCCCCTATTGTAGCCACTTGAAACTTTCATGTATTGTTGTTGTTTATGTGTACGGTTTGTTGTTGGCCATTTGCTTGTTGTGACTGACAGGGCTATGGTTGGAGCCGTGTTCAGATGTACATGGGGTGTTTCATGTATTCATTTTTATTGAAAATTGTTATTGTTTACCCATTGAGACCCATCTTATGCTAAATTTGCTGAACTTTTCATTTTCAGCTAGTTATTCTTGAAACTTGAAAGCTTCTTGGCCATCATCTAACTAGTATTCTTCTGGAACGTAGGCTAGGCTCTTTGGAGTAGCCTTGTTCTTCTCCTTATAAATCAATGTATATGAATTTCTTCAAAATGATATATAGTAAGAGCCTTATACTTACCGAAATTGGTTGCTGCTGGTCATGAATGTTGTATTTTTGTTTAGCATACGTCTTCCAATTTTTGGATTTCTTGGTCATGAATGTCGCCGCACTACACATTGTACATCTCTTTCCTCTGCCCTGAACAATTCTTCCCGAGTATTGCAGTGCACTTGTTGGGGGGCAAGAGCAGAGTGTAGCTGAGCTAGCGCTAATTCATAATGGAGGATCTACCATGGAAGAATGACGCCGAGATAGAGGAGTCGATACTCAAGCTTAATGTGGTCTTAAAGGGGATGGGGAGGAGCATGGACAACCTCAAGCTGCCCTCAACCTTGAAGGAGGATCCATTCATGGGTAGACTTGAGGAGGCTCAAAGACCAGAACAAAAAGGCAACCAGATTATGGGTATGAGAGAACTTATCCTCCTCAATTTAAAACTCAATCTCTCATTTTCCCTTCCTTTGATGGGGCTTACCTTAGAAGATGGGTACTTTGTTGTATGAGTTACTTCTATTTCTATGCTCATTGGAGGGTTGAGAAACCAATTAAGACCAAGTGTGTAAGTGATGCCTGAAAAGAACCAACATAATACTTATATGAAGAGCAACACTGGTCGATTCCAACCTATGAACACGAGTAATAGTGATACAAGGAAAACTATATACATTTCTTGCTTGCATTATGCAACTGACAAATTTCACACTTTGATACCAATCCCAATCTTGATGATATCCTATATATATATATATATTTCCAATTTTGTTTTATTAATTTCATCTTCTTCTTTTAATTAGCTCCCCAATTCCATTTCCATTTTCCATTGGTAGAGAGAGGATACTATAGTTTGGGTATTTTGCGTTATATATTAAGCGCAACCGCCCGGCGCGAAGCCGACCCTGCCAGCGGCGGCGTCGTAGACGACCTCGAGAGTGAGCTGCTGTGTATTCCCGTAGATGGCGACGTCGGAGGCGTCGCTGTTGCCGGCGAAGCCGAGGCACACCTGCTTGGCGCTGGCCACGTAGAATATCCCCTTGACGTCGATGTCCACCCTGACACCCCCGCTGAAGGAGAAGCTGATCTTGGGCACGCTCACCGTGGTGTACTTGCTGAGATCGTAGCACGTGTCCAGAATCGAGAGCGCCGGGGCCGTGGGGTACTTGGACATCATCTGGCGGAACGCCGCCCTGAGGGCGGAGTAGGCCGCCGGGGGCAGGCGCGTGATGACCGTGCCGGAGTCGATGATCGCCCCCGACGTCCCGAACACGGACGCCGAGATGGAGAGGGGCTTCCCGCCGACGGTGATGCCGGTGAAGTCGAGGCCGTAGAAGGAGGAGGTGGAGGAGAGGCTGGAGAGGGGAGTGAACCTGGCGGAGTTGGAGACGCCGGCGGGGGACTTGCCGAAGGTGAGGTGGCCGGTGCCGCTGGAGGAGGAGGGGAGGCAGTAGGAGAAGAAGCGGCCGTATTTGGAGGCGGTCTGCTGGACGACGGAGATCTTGTCGCGGCCGAGGCCGAGGAGACCGGCGGCGCCGCCGAACAGGCCCTGGTTGTTCTGGCCGCAGCCGAAGAGGAAGTCGCCGAAGACGTCGGTGGACGTGAGGGAGAGGGTCTCCTTACCGAAGAATCCGACGGAGAAGGATTGGTCACCGTACTGGATTCCGTACACGCAGGTGGCCCCAGAGCACCCAGGCGTGTTTCCTGAAAATCACAATAAATGAAACAAAATAATAAATGTATAAAGCGACATATACATACATACATACATACATACCTGTGGCGGAGGTGAGATCGGAGCACAAGGAGGCAGAGCAGGAGATATTGGAGTAGGATTTGGAGAGGGAGGGGTCGAAAGTGGGCTCCTGCTGCTGGTAGCAGGAGCCGACGCAGGGCTGGCATTGGGTCCAGGTGAGGTCGCTGCCGGTGTCGAAGATGAGGGACAGATCCTTCTTGGGCGTGCCCAGCCCAACCTTCACTATGTAGTTGCCGGACCCAACAGTGCTCCCTGACTTGGCCGGAATGTTGGTCGACTCTGTCTGCACCACTGTTTTCGACACCCTCGCCTGGATTGACTCCACGCGCCGCTCGTCGCGTTGCAGTATCTCCTCGTGGCTACTCTTCTTCGCCACCTGTTGCTGCCGCCAACACGGACCTTGCGCGTGCACTATCTTCAGTGATCCAACTCTTTTTGTCTCACTCTCACCTGTACATATTATGTAATTAATATCTTCATTCTTCAACACTATGGTTTCATTACACATATATATTCAAGCCAACACTTCAATGATTTAAAGGGTACGGTGCACACATAAAAGAGGCATTTCTATTTCTCTTTAATCTACTAACGGATCGTGGTCAAAATGAGGTGGGTCAAGTCGACAGGAAAAGAAAATCATTTTTAGAGTTCAATTTTGTGGTGGGGATGATCTTTATAGAAATAATCATGAATTGATTGAAAATTGTAGAGATTTAATCAGAAGAATATAAATAATCAAAACAAGTATCATTCTTAAATTACGAATACACTTTAATTTGTTTGTCAAACGATAAATAAAAGTTTCACTTACCTCCTATGAGGTATATAGACTATTTGCTCTTAGTCCCCATAGTGTCAGATACATCTCCTTAAGTTATCAAAATTTTCAATTTACCTCATTATTTTTCAATTCCTGTTAACTTTTTGGAAATGAAAAAAATACCTTTGTGTCTAAAAAGTAAAAAAATATTTCTAACATATTTTTTGAAACAATTTTTTAATAAAATAAATAATCAAAAACAGATTTCAATATTATTTTTCAAAAAATATATTAAAAATTAAAACTAGGTTTTAAACGTCATTTTTATTATATTTTATTATTTTACAGTGAAATCAGTTTTTATTAGTTGCTTTATAAAAATAAGTTTTTATTAGGGTATTTTTTGTCATTTTAAAAAATAACAGATTTTTCAATAGAGTTAAGAAAATATGATAAACTTAAATTTTTAATAACTTAAAAGGTTTCACAAAACACAACTAGGTTTCAAGAGTATAAATGAAATTTGCATATACCTCATAGAAGGTGTGGAATTATCTCTTAATTATATTAGACGTGTGGGCCTGGTAGAGCTCAGAGGTTAATCATTGATTAATTTAAATTAGGATTAAAATCGTGCTTATGCTTTTTTCCCAATTAGACATGTCCATAAAAATGATAATAAATATAATAATGTGAAATTTAAGTAGACGATATGTACAAAGAGGTGAAGCACTTGGTAAGCACCACACGTAAAAGAAAGTGTACCTAATTATATATGAAAATATGAGTTTTTTCAAGTTGGCAATTAATTATGGATAGCGAAATGAAGGATTGTTGTTTTCTTCCAATCATTTGGGTTTACGATTGTCCTACACTCTTTCTTCTTCATCACTCTTCTATTATATGTATTATCAATCGTATACTTTTATCAAATTAAATTATGTGATTCAACCATAATTATGTTGTAATTAAGCATGATACTTGTTTTTGCTTAACCATCATTTTTAACTTGGCTAAATCATATGAATCAGTACCTTGTAAATTATTGTGTATGTGAAAAAAATTGTTATACATATATAGATACTAGAAAATCAAGTGACAAAACAATATTCTAGAAAACCACTACTGGCAAGTTTCCAATAAACCCACTAAGAATCTACACTTGACTAGACAAAAACATATTTTAGTACATGAATAGTGTTTAATTTAGTGGACTTGTCTTATAGTGCATCTATATATACATATATTACCTTTCCCAAACTTTTGGTCTTCGTTAAGATGATTGAACTCTTCCAACTAATATTTCAAAGACAGTCTATCTTGTTTACTTTATTTTTGTATTGAGTGTAGAGAGAGTCCACCATATATGACCATCTTATCTATATATTTCATTCAAGAAAATAAGATAATGATTGATTTTTTCATCGAACATATACTCCTAAAATACATGTTAAAAAATTATATATAAGTTGGTGAAGAAATTCACACCCGGTACTTTTAACATAATATTAAAATTTGTTTAAATTCATTTTTTTTAATGTTTGTAAATAAATAATCTTGTAATATGAGTCCAAGTAAAGACCATAAAACACAATCATCAAAGATGGATTAATTAGATATTGAATAGAGAGAGAGAGAGTAACCTTTGGAGGAGGTACAGACGGTGGAAGGTAGTAAGGAGGTGAGACGAGCCTTGTGGGTTTGAGTGGCATAGCTGTAAATTGGTGAAACACTGAAGCAGAGCGAAACGAAGAAGATGAACGATATTGCCATTGGAGACTATCATTTTTCGTAAGAAATTGGGAGTAATATAACAAGAGAAGAGCTCACTCGTAGCCCTTAAACGTCACCGTTTTGGACCGGACGCACTCATTTGTCCCTACCAGGTGACTCCTATACGTCACCTGTTCTTGTTGTCAATTTTTAAAGAGAAAAAAGCTTTAGTGTCTGACTTCTCATATTGTTACCATCATGCTCGGTCACCATATTAGAAATATTAACATATCTATCGACCTTGTTAATAGAGGGGTGATCAATTTATAATGGAAATTAAACTCAACTTATCGAATTAGACTATACCGGATACTACAAGTTTAACCTACAATTTTGTGATTAATATCAAATTTATTAATGACAATCTAGATGGTCTGGGTCCGAATTTTAGGGGTTGCACACAAAAAAACCACGGTTAATTGTGAAATTCTGTTAAATAGCATGGACAAGATGTCGAACATAATGTTGTGATGATTGGTTCGACAACTTGCCTAATCACAGTTTATGGACAGTAAATAGTAAAGCAGTAAACAGAAGACACACAATATGTTTACCCAGTTCGGTAACTCCGCACCTACGTCTGGAGGCACTCTGCTAGTGAAAAGGTTTTCACTATTCAGTAGTCAATAGTACAACTTCAAGCATTAACTAGCTATCACACAAGCTATTGTCATAAGCTACTAGAGATCTCACCGTGAACAACCTCAACTAGGGACTTCCCCTGTCTTTGAGATCCTCTCAATTCCTCCCTTCGAGCAAGCATATGCCCGGTTGTGTTGTCTTCGACAATTTTCTTCGTGAGTCATCAATCACAAACAAAACCCAATAGATTACATACACTCAAATCTTCTCGACTTGATGTATGCAATCGACAACGTCCTCTCTAAATAGATCAGCCTCTCAATCCGCTAGTCTTACACGGTTAAGAGTTATGAGAATTTAGCACAGAGAAAAGACTGAGTTGCTAAAGGGGTAGCGCTTGCTTTTATAGAAACTCCTATTGCCTAATCGGATTCCTATTCCGATTAAAAATCCCTTGCCACCTTGTGTTTCTGGCAAGTGACAAGTTGGCGTTGCCACCTTCATTAAATCTTACTCGTGTTTCTTCCAGCTGGACCTTGCCTAATTCATCTGTAGTCTTTAATCCTTTTGCGCGCGTGGCTTCTGTGTTTCAAAAACAAGAAGTCTTTGATGTCTTGCCTAATCCTACGAGTATCATGACGCACCAACTGTGTTGCAACATGTTGTTTGGCATCTTGACTTCGCACTAAAAAAATATGCCATTACTAAACGTAGTAACAAATTGAATAATCTAAAATTGGTCAAATTTTATATACACGGTGACGCCTCTATTGGCTATCACAGTACTCTAATATGATGGTCAACGTTAATTACTAATATGCAATTTACTTACAGGGTCTTTAAATCATAAAGTGTAATTTAATTCTCTGTTTATTTAGTTTAAATGAAAGTAGACGTGTTCAGTTATCTTCGTCGATAGATTAAAAATATGGCATAATAAGATAATTAAAAAGTTCAATATTTTAAGCTCAATATGAGAAATGGTAAATCGGCAGTTACAAACTAGAGCCCAGATGAGCTAGAACCGGTGTTTTCGTATTCACTTGGCCCGACTATAGTTTTATTGTATAAAAAGTCGGACACTCTAGGTTGGTTCCATAAAAACGAGGTGAACTGTTGGGCCCGTAGACAGTAGTCCACAGGTCCATTACGTGCAAGTGCACGCGGTCATTACAAGTAATAAAACCTGGTAAGCATAGGATTCAATCCACAAGGACCAATGAAGGTTAATCAAATCTAATTTCCGCTATGTAACTTAAAATAAAACGAGTGTCGATTGTAAACGTTTGTAAACGTATGGAACACAAATAAATAGCAATGAGTAACGAAGATAACTATTCAGTCAAAACAAAACATGAATGCTAGGTCACTAGAAATATTTCTGTTGCTACGTTTAGTGTTGGCTTAATTTTTTACCGCAAAAGTAAGAAGTCAGTGCAACAAGTCACAAGACATGTGGAGCGACTGATTACGCCCCAGATTAGGAAAGGTCTGAAGCTTTCTTATTTAGAGTTGCTTGGAGCGAAAGAAGAATGACGTCACAACAACTGAAAGACTTGGAGCGCAAGAGACTGACGTCAACAAGTCAGGCGACTTCCAGCTGTCATTAAACACGTCAGCAAAGGCGGCAACGACTTGCCTAATTTGTTTAGGAAGTTTGAGACTTCCTATTCCTAATCCGAGAAAGATTAGGAATGTGAAGCTGCTATAAAAAGCTTGGGCTTCCCATTAGCAGCTTGTCCGTTCTTGTTCTGAATTTGTTAAATTTCTCAGAGCTCTTAACCGTGCACCATTGGCATGTTGAGAGGCTGATTAGTTTGCTAGGACGGCTTTGCTCCGATTAAACATCAAGTCGCAAAGATTGAGTGTTTGATCGGTTAGGGTTCTTGTGTTCGTGATTGAAGATTCACAAATCTGTCAAAGAAGACTACGACACCAAGCATAGGCGCTTGCTCGAAGGGTGGAATTGAGAGGATCTCAAAGACAGGGGGAGAGGACCCTGGTCGAGGTTGTTCACGTGAGATCTATAGTAGCTTAGGACAATAGCTTGTGTGATAGCTAGTTGGTGCTTGAAGTTGTACTATTGACTACCTAATAGTGAAAACCGTTCCACTGGCAAAGTGCCCCCAGACGTAGGTGCGGAGTCACCGAACTGGGTAATCTTCTCTGGTGTCGTTATTATTACCGGTTTAGTGTTTAAGTTACGATTTGCGCTTTAGACAAATAGTCGACACAAAAGTTACGACTTTGTGTTCGACTTCTTGACTCGGCTACGGATCAGAATTTCAATTTCAAATCAATAAGGAAAATTATTTTGTCATGCAATCATGGAAGATCCAATGTCTACACAAGTGTCGGCTCCTCCTCTCGAAGCGAACTGAACCCTTGAATTGAATCACCTCCGGACCTCTTGTACCCGGGAAAATTCAACTGAGATGAAGACCAACAATCACAGGGTAGGGGTCTACTGTTTGAACCCCTTGAATCAGGATGTGTTTGCTGCCCACCTGCTCTCTCAGACTCGACGACACAACTCAGACAAGTTTCTCATGTTCGTCACACACAATAAAAAAGTATATAAACCTTAATTATGAAACAATTATATAATAAATTGACCATCAATATAAATGCAGAAATCTATAGTATTCGACCTAACATTCATTATTACAGTCAAGAGTAATAAAGTGCAGTACAATAAAGTAGAGAAAAACATAAGAAATTTGAAACCCTAAACCCGCTAGGGTTGAAGATCAGGATTGGCATGATTTCTCGCTTTCTTGGACGTTGCTTGAAGGGGTCAAGAGTCCTATCGAAGTGCGCGATCTTGCGTTAGGAATACTAATTCGTTCCTCTCTCTTTCTCTTTGGGTGCTCTCCCCCTAGAAAATAGGTTAGAAATCATGTTTTAATGTTGAAATCGCATGTGTAACAGGCCTTTACATGTCCCGTTAAACCAACTCGTACCTAGCTCCAATTTTTGGCTTTTTTTCTTGTAACAGACTGTGTAATAGCCTGTTACACCCTCCAGACGCTAACAACTACTTCTAAAAAGTTGTAGATCTTAGAATTCCCGTTAGTTTGACATATTATGGGCCTGATTTAAAGATCTATATCTCAAGTTACGTTGTCCGCAAGTTTCAGCAAAGCTTATGCTCAAAATGATCCTAAATTAACTTGTTTCTACAAGACAAGAAATCAACAACACGTGATTGCATAAAGACATAAAAAGATTAATTAGTATAAACTCTCGAGGGAAAAACATCAATTATCATGAGAAATATTAACCGAAATGTAAGCGTGATGCGATCGAATCAACATCCCACACTAAAGAATTTCTCGCCCTAGAGCAATACAATTATACAACTTTCAACCCGAGGTCGACACGGGTGAATTTTACATCTCCACCAGAGCCAAATCTCCTTACAATTAACTCGATTTAATTCCATTTTAGGTATTTTTGTAGCTATTTCATACCATTTGAGGTTAATGCATATATGTGGTGATTTTGTAGGAAAATAAGTCATTTCGTGGCATTTTGGAGCAAAAAGGTGATCGGGAGCAAAATTGACTCAATTCATTTTTCTCTGCCATGACCGATCTCTTTTCACCTAAAGGTTATGGTTCATACGCTATCAGGTTAACCCACATCTCCACTAATCGTAGGAAAGTTAGTGCCTTAGGTGAATCCATTTGTAGGACTTTTTCTGTTTTGTTGTGTAAGGCTTAGGCCTGGGTAGGAACCAAGAGGGATAAAAACGACTAATAAAATCAGCAGAATGTTAGGTTGCTTCTCCTCACAACCTCGAGTACATATACTCTTCCTGTAGCTTGTTGTTCCCAAAAACACCACTCTCTGACTCAATCTCGTATTCTTTTGCATTTTTAAATTTTGCTCTTATTTTAGAGTTTTGAAATGCTTTTCAAAAATTTGAAAATAAAAGTCAGATTTTCTCTTTTCCTTAATATTTTTCTTCTAGGGACTTTTCTTTATTTTCAAATATTTCTCTTTATTTTCTTCTTTTTGCCCCGAGCACATGTAAATGAGCTTAATCATAATAAGTTTGGCAAGTATTTTCATGAAATCACATTTCTCAAAAGTAAAACAACCAAAGCATTATATAAGTGTAACCCATAATTTTGTGATTAATATCATATCTATTAATGACAGTTTTGATGGTTCATGTCAGACATCTGGGTTGTGCACACACAAAAATCGTTAACATCCGGATAATATGAAATTGGTAAAATTTGATACATATGGTGACGCCTCTCCTGGCTATCATACTCTTATATGATGGTCAACGTTAATTACTAATGTGAAATTTACTTAAATGAGCTTTGAATTATAAAATGTAATTTCATTCCCTATTTATTTAGTTTAAATGAAAGTAGATGTGTTTAATTATCTTGATTAATAGATAAAAATATGGTATAATATGATAATTTAAAATTTCCAATATTCTTAGCTTAATATGAGAAATGGTAAATCGATAGTTACAAACCAGAGCCCAGATGAGTTAGAACCGATGTTTTCTTATTCATTGGGCCCGAGTCTAGTTTTTATATATAAAAACCAGACACTCTAAGTCGGTTCCATAAAAACGATGTGACTTGAAATATTCGGTCCATGCTATCTCTTTACCTCCCCCCGACATCGATTAAGTATAAGTATTCTATTTGTAAGGAGGGGATTTTAATTGTATCATGACTTGATTTTATTGATCAGATGTTACACCTATTTATACAAGACATGGAGGTATACCAAAGGTATAGGAGATGAAATGTCGGAGGTAGTTGGGTAGTTGTATGGTCTTCAATACCCCCCTCAAGTTGGAGCATGAAGATTCACAATGCCCAACTTGCAAAGAAGTTCATGGAAGCGATCTTGCCCCATACCTTTGGTAAATATATCCGTGAGCTGGTGTTTACTAGATATTGGTCGGGGAAAAAAGTACTGATGTCTGAAGCTGATGGCGGACAAAGTGATAGTCAATCTCAGTGTGTTTTGTTAGTTCATGAAATACCAGGTTGGAAGCTATGTGTATTGCCTCCTAGTTAGAAGTTATCTTGGGAAACCCGAAGGTCTTTGGGAAACGGATGCAACCAAACTATTTCACGACTGGTGGCCGTCATGACTCTGTATTCTGCTTCAGTGGATGAGTAAGAGACCATGATCTGTTATTTGGATCGCTAAGAAATAGAGGAGGAACCTAAGAACAGTAAGTAACCAGTGGTGGACCGTTGAGTATCCCGGTATCCTACCCAATATGCATCACAATATACCTGAAGTGTGAGGGAGTTTTCTGAGGGTAGGAGAATCCCTTGTCCCGGATAAGTCTTTAGATACCTAAGAACATGGAGAGCTGCGTCCATGTGAGGTTCTTTGAGATCATGCATTAACTGATTGAGAATATGCACTGCATAGATAATGTCTGGACACGTGATGGTGAGGTATACAAGACGACGATACCGACCACTATATGCACAGGGTGCTTCTTCTTTTCTAGAAAATCAGTGTTGTTGAGGAAGCGGGAAAAATGCTGGTTTGCACCCTATATGGCCACTTTCAGAGAGGATATCAAGGGTATATATCATTTGCGTGAGAGCAATTCCCTTAGAAGAACGAGTCACCTCAAGACCTAGAAAATATTTTAATTTTCCCTAATCCTTAATCTTGAATTGCCGGTCTAGATGAATGTTTAGTTGCTCAATGCGTGTAGCGTTGGTGCCTGTGACGTTTACATCATCCACATAAATAAGGACTGCCATGAAAGATCCGAGACTTCTGAAGGTAAATAAGGAATGATCTGCCGCCGAGGGTTGGTAACCAAGCGTTATAATGGAATATGTGAACTTTTGATACCAATTCTTAGACACCTTCTTCAAACCATAAAGAGATTTGTGCAATCTGCACACACAACTCTCCCCCCTGTCTAGAAATCCCTAAAGAATCTTCATATAGACTTCTTTCTCGAAGCTGCATGCAGAAAGGCGTTGTTGACGTCTAACTGGGAAAAACGGACATCCTCAAGTAGCAGCAATGACAAGCAAGCAACGAACAATGACCATCTTGGCAACTGAGGAAAAAGTGTATGTAAAATCGATATCTTCAACCTGCGTGTAACTCTTAGCCATCAATAGCGCTTTATATCTCTCAATGCTCCCATTAGGTCGATATTTAATCTTGTATACCCACTTTAAGTCAATTGCTCGCTTGCCGAGAGATAAAGTGGTCAAACTCCAAGTCCGATTGTCTTTAAGTGCTGAAATCTCCTTGCTCATGACCTCTCTCCAATATTTATGTTTTATCGCCCGGTGAAAAATTGTCTCATTTGATATAATGTAAAGAGAGGATTTTTGTATCCTGACTTGATGAAAGGTAGATCAAAGGTCTAGGAGATGAAAGGTCCAAGGTATTTGGGTACTTGTATAATTTTCAATACTATTCTATTATGCAATTATTTAAATAATTTTTTGTACAATGAGTATGTGACGGGATTGAGAATCTCCATTATACATCTCAAAGACCATCTTAATTTAACTCGCTGCAACTAAATTAAGGTATCAATTTGAGTTATTTTATCGTACAATAGTGACTATATCCTCTATTTTATTTTATTTTATCGAGAAAGGGCCTAAACTTTTTTCAGTTGTATATCGAGTCAGTTTTATGCACTTTAAGATTAAACAATCCATGAAGGATTCACTTGTAACAAGCCAAAGAAAATCTTTTATATATAATCTTAATTAGATTTGAACTAAGCAAGTTTATTAAAGGCGAAGATAAGCCGACCGTTCTTGAACTTATATTATAATATATACATACATGGGCAACTCATGTCACGCCGATTAATCATGGTAAGCTAAATGAAAATATTTTATGTTATCAAATTTTCGATTCAATAATCATGTATGTGATCTTGTTATTCTGACATGAAATTTTAATCACAACTGTTGATAAGAAGATATGTGAACAATATTGTTTTTTACCAGTACAAAATTATAACACAATGCTCTCGGGTTCATTTGTCGAAATTGAAGATTTTTCGTAATGTGAAAACCCAAAAAAGAGAACTTAAGGTTGATAATCTGATTTGTTTAATTTTATAGATTATACAACACCCTACCTTCCCAAATAACTTACATGAATGAAGAATTAGTGGGTGTAGATAAATTGATATTGATTTACCGTTTAAATAATAAATTATCTTCTTGTTTTTGTAAGTACATTCTTTATTAATAGTGTATATGACCACTTCTAGAAGTTGGTTTGTTGATTGATTAAAAATAAATCATGCTTTATTAGTATATTCGTCCCTTATCTCTCGTCATAACCCATAATTCTAACAAATGTTTTATAATGTAATCCATAACTAAGTGGGGGCTCTTCAACAAAAATTGGGCCACTAATTGGTATTAAACACAATTGTGTGGCAATCATGGTCTTGGATATTTCACACCATAAACGACCGGCCGTCATTGTCGTTTTCGGCATCGAATTAACACTCAACCCTTGTCGTCCATACAAAATGATACTATCACATACACAACGAGTACACATTATCGTGTTGTTTTTATATGCCTGTATTGATCGAGACTGATCGATCCATCAAAGGCTCAATTGCATTTTAGGTCCACCATGACGCAAAACAAAACCATCCCATAATTTGATTCATATTCAAGTCTCGATTCACACTTGGTTAGAATCATATCAACCATTCTTGTTTAACTTAAACTCAATTGAATTTGATGAGCATAGCTCTAGTTTTATAAACAAGAATTGCGAGGTTTGAATTAATTTGGAAGAAAAGCTCAATGACTTTCAAAGCATTCTATTGAGTGTCAAGAGTGTATTTGTATGATATTATGTGTGAGTGACTAGACAAATTAATACCGATTAAAGTAGTTATATGCACAAGGTCATAGGCGAAATATGAAAATCAAGAAATCAACAACGAAATCTCAACACTCCTAAATTGAAACATGAACGTCGACAATACTCAACTTGTGAAGCAATTTGAATAGAAAATGTATTAACTATTTGGATATTGTTGCGCTCTTAGTAGTCAGCTCTATGTCATAATATGCTCTTCGTCTTTACCTCAATAGCGTCTTGCGCTCTACACTTTTGGCTCTATGACATCTTTCACTCTATGGCGTCGTGTGCTGTAACTCTGGTTTGATGACGATTTGCGCTCGACGACTTTGTATATGTGGCGTTTAGAATGTAGATTCTCCCTTGTTGATTGTTGAAATGTTAGATTTTGAATTTGGTGCGTAAAATTTAAAACTTTAATAAAATGAATGAAAATATAAAAGTTATTGCCCCACCCATTCATTAGCTACGTGGGCTAACGAGTGGACATAAATATAAATTCAACGAAAGTTAACAAGACTATAATAACTTTAATAATATAAGAAAAGCTTAATGATTTTACAATCATATATTTTATGATTAATGTAATTGTAAGCCAAAAATAATAATGGGAAAATCATTTGGAAATAAAATATGATTTCTTTCATTTGTTTGATTTTAATTATAAAATTTTATTTTTTAACTTGTATTAATACGGTATTCATATTTAAATTAAATTTTAGAAAACCAATATCCAAAATTATTAAATCTATTCTTGTTAGATTTGATCTCAGCTCATTTATTAAAGAGTCAAATTTTACTCCTTGAGTTTTATAAAAAATTCATTGTGAGTAGCTACTAAATTGAGCTTGAACGACTCACTAAAAATTTAATACGCTTACTTTCATATCTACATCTCCTTAACATTTATGTGTAAATAACATATTTTATATAATTAATTGAAACTTTTTTTTTTATTTCTTCAAGACCTGTACGTGAAAACAAAGATAACATATGACTTGCTTGCTTTTTGAGGCACGATAAAAAAACTGTTTGTGATGTTAAAATATAATTCACCTAAATAATTTTAAAAAATTTACTCTACAACGAAAGGAAATGACTTAATGAAGGACTTCTGAAACATAAAGAAAAGGCATAACCACCAAAGAGAGTACATGCAAGATGCAAGCACAATCCAAAGAGAACTAGAAACATACTAAAGTTACCATAGAGAACGTGTGAATAGCTAGAGCCGCAACAACTAATTTGAGAAGGAGAAAAAGGTATGGTAATCTTGAGATCGCTCTTGAGCTCGGTGAAGTAAATGGACACAGAGGTGTACATATATAAAAGTGATGTCTGGTGTAACTATCTACTCCTATAAGACATTTTGAGTCATCATAACCTCCCTTAAAACTAGTTAACAATTTTGCACAAAACTCGCTTACATGACCTAAATCTTCCTAAGGGATTCCAACACTAACGTGGCATGTGTCAATAAAATTTCATTATGAACGGACCACCAAATAAGGATCAAACCCCAAAACCCCAATTTAGGACTGGCAGCCAGTGGGTTTGGGGCAAAATTTTCCATACCCTACCCGACCGGCTCGTATGCCTATTCAGTTATCCGTGTACCTGACCCACTCAATGACTTGCCAGGGATGAGTTTTACTAATACTCGATACCCAACACGAAGATAAATAAATAATTTAATACTAAAATTCAACAATTCTATTTTTTATATTTAATGTTTTAATAAATAATTTGGTCTATTTTGTCAGATAAGTTTTATTGTGTTTAATAAATATTTTATTTTATCGAAAGAGTGTCAGACAGGGGGACATAGGTACCCGCTGGGATTAATTTTTTTACCCATCTGTAGAAGGATTCCTCCATTATCTAGAAATACAAATATTGGGAGGGCCGCATGGGCTGTTAACCATACAAATCTCTAGAGTTTTGGTATGACCCGTTATGTTCGAAGAGGGTGTGTTCAATAGATTAGTACCTCCTCATGACGACATGACATAACATTCTATGACTTAATGATGTAAGAATGCGGGTATTCGGTACCCAAATGAACATGTATGGACCCTTTTGTTGGCAAAAGCCTCTGAACTCATCAGAGAGTATTTTCAATTGATGATGTCATTGTCTCCAAGAGTCTGGCAGGATTAGATGTCGAGCATCTGGTCAGGGAAGATGCCAAGATGTATATTACAACTTCTTACTCAACATCTTGAGTATCGCAGGATTGGTAAGTTTCCTTATTATGAAGATATTCGGCGATTGTGAATCTGGAAGATCTCCAGCTATATTCAAGACGTTTGGCAAGTCTTAATTGTGTTATGATTCTGGAAAGATACTTGTCGTGATAGAGACTATGAAAAGATATTCAGCGATAAGAAATTGGGAAATCTAAATCGATTAGGTTAAGAAAACCCTAATACGTTCTAGATTTATTTTGCAGCTGCTATAAAACCTGAGGCTCCACCCTTAGCAAGGTTGGCTTTTTTGTTGAATACAAAGAGCTCTTAGACGTGAAGGTTTGGCGGGTTGAGAGGTTTTGTGTTCCACGAAACACATTGTGTATCACTATAATAATCGAAAGATCTAAGGTGAATAATTGAGGGTTTTCTTTGTATGCGTGATTGAAGATTCACGCACAAGAATAAAAAAAACGGCTCGTGACTTCCGAGCAGGGAGAGTGCTCGTTGAGTGGAATCAAGACGAAGTCTTGGATTCAGGGGGGGTCTCTAAGATAGGTTTGCACTTGTAATAGTAGTATAGGGTATTGATCTGTGTGATGATTATTGATACTTGTATGTTGTGACCGATTACATTATAGTGAAACCTTTCTACTAGCAGAGTGCCCCCAGACGTAGGTGAGATTGCATCGAACTGAGTAAACATATCGTGTATCGTTGTTTATTGTCTTGTATCGTTATTGTTCATATATGGTTACTGGCGAGTTGTTAAGAACACTGCCTTGACATTGTTCATAACATCTTGTCTAACTCATCTAATCAGAATTTCAATTGGTATCAGAGGAGGCACCTACAACTTTAGGTGAGTTCCTATGTGAAAAAATCTGATTGTCAGACATGGACAACACTAGAGATGGAGGATCAGTTAATTGTCCACCTGTTCAGGGTAGGAGTAACTATGGATACTGGAAAGCTCGTATGTGTGCCTTCTTGAAGTCTCTTGACAACAAGACATGGAAGGCTGTAATAAATGGATGGAATGCCCTAAACTATCAAGATGCTGAAGGCAATGTTACAGGTCCTAAACCTGAGAAAGATTGGACTGACACCGAATATGAGAAAGCTCTAGGTAATTCCCGAGCACTTAATGCTATCTTTAACGGCGTGGATCAAAACATATTCAGATTGATCAACACATGTACTACTGCCAAAAGTGCATGTGACATTCTAACAGTAGCCTATGAGGGAACTACCAAGGTTCGAGAACGGAAGCTCCAGTATTTAACCACAAACTTTGAAGCTCTCATTATGAGAGAAGATGAAACTGTGTCTGAATTCAACGTGTGAATTCGTTATCTTGCAAACGAATCCTATTCTTTAGGCGAACCTATGCCTGATGCAAAACTTGTGAGAAAGACTCTAAGAGCTTTGAGTCCGAGATTTAAAATGAAGATTACTGCCATCGAAAAAGTTCACGATCTCAAAACCCTTCGATTTGATGAATTAATGGGGTCTCTGATGAATTATGAGCCATCTTTTCCACATGCTGACAAGTAAAACAAAGTAGTAGCCTTCAAGAGCACCGTTCAGAAGCAAGCAGAGCATGCATGTTCTGATTCCGATGATGAAATTGATGCTACCATAGCTTTGCTAGCAGAAAAACTACAACCGGGTTATGAAGCGATTCATTCGGATGTCTGGGAAAAATGTGACACTAGATGTCAAGAAAAAAATTCCGCAAAAAACTAAAAAAGGTGGAAACTTCGATAGGACCAACAAAGGTGGTGAAGGAAACAACGAAAGTAGGAGAGTACAATGCCATGAATGTGAAGGGTTCAGGCACTATCAAAGAGAATGTCCAAATTACCTAAGGAAACATAAAAGAGGCTATAATGCTACCTTATCTGATGAGGAAACCGAGGATAGTGAAACAGAGGAGATAAGTAATATTGTAGCATTCACTACTTCTACTTCATCTAGTAAACCTGATCTTGATAATGTTGTTAATGACAAAAAAGACATGTCACCTGATGATGAATGAACTGATGACCAGCTAAACGAAGCATATTGCGTCCTCTACACCAAGTGGATTGAGGAGTCCCATATCCTAGACAAACAGGCTGCACAAATTATTACTCTCACTGATGATAAGCCTAGATTGCTGGAGACCATTGTAAAGCTAAAGCGTGAAGTCACCCGACTAAATGGAGAAATAGATCAAATGACCAAACCAATTCAAATGATGAATATGAGCACAAAAAGTCTCGATAAAATTCTCACAATAGGTAAGCAGGCCAGAGACACGAAGGGACTTGACTATACTCAGAATGCCTCAACATCTCAAACCAAGTTTGTTCCGCAACAAGCCCCAACTGAAGAGACGGAACATCTTACGCAACATCTTGGGTCTGGAACAACGAAAGATGTTACGACATCTCGTTTGACATATGTGCCAAATACCAACTAGGGTTCCACAGCATAATCGTCAACCAGCCAGGATACCTGCTAATAAATCACGTTGGATTTGTCATTACTGTGGAAAGAGAGGTCATATCAGACCATTCTGCTATCATCTTTATGGAAAGAGATCAACTCCACCTCCACACTCACAAAGGACAACATGAAGTCACTCTCAACCTAGTGTTCAAAAACCAAGACGGCTGGAATGGACGTTGAAAGGAAAATCATACCAGGCCAACATTGCCTATACCTCTGTGTGTGCCTCGACTAACGCAAGTTGGTACTTTGATAGCGGATGCTCACGTCACATGACAGATACACATGATTTTCTGAAAAATGTCAAACCATATACAAATTGTCATGTAACTTTTGGTGATGTGATAAAGACTCGTATCGTTGGTAAAGGACAACTCAGGCATTCGGGAGTGTCTTGCTTAACGGAAGGATTACTCTTCGAGAGATTTAAAGCGAACCTTATAAGAATCATCCACTTATGTGATCGTGATTTACATGTTAAATTCATATGAGAAAAATGTGTGGTGAAGAATGAAGAACAAGATGAGGTCATGCGAGGTAAAAGATCACATGATAACTGCTATCTCTGGTCTCCAAACACAAGCACCCAAAGCTCCAAATGCCTAATCATCAAGGCTGAAGAAACCAAACTATGGCAACGGAAACTCGGACATTTAAATCTCCGAAGCATGCAAAAGGGCATCTTTGAAAAGGCCATAGTTGGGTTCCAAACTTAAAAATTGTGGAAGAAAAAATTTGGGGAGAATTTCAAGTAGGAAAACAAACAAAGATGTCGCACAAGAAGGTGCAACATATTACCACTGTGCAGGTGCTGGAACTTCTACATGTAGACCTCATGGGACCATTGCAAGTTGAGAGTCTAGGAGAAAAAAGATATGTGTTTGTTTGTATTGATGACTATTCAAGATACACATGGGTTGATTTCTCTCATGAGAAATAAGATACATTTCTTATCTTTAAAACACTATGCGTTCAGATTCAACAAGAAAAGGGGGACATAATCGAGAAAATAGTTCGTTTACGAAGTGATCATGGGAGAGAATTCGAAAACAGTAGGTTTGCTAAATTTTGAAACTCAGAAGGATTAACCCATGAGTTCTCGGCTCCGATTACACCTTAGTAGAATGAGATTGTAGAATGGAAGAACCGGACATTATAAGAAATGGCTAGAGTCGTGATGTTGGCTCAGAACATCTCTACCCACTTTTGGGCAAAAGCCCTTAACATTGCATGTCATATTCACAATCGAGTTACATTACGCCCAAGTACGTTTGCTACTTATTATGAAATCTGGAGGGGGAGGAAACAAAATGTCAAGTACTTCCATATCTTTGGCTATGTATGCTATATATTGGCTGACAGGGAACCTCGACAGAAATTTGGTCTAAATAGTGATGAAGGCATATTTCTTGGGTACTCAAGGAACAGTCGGGCATATCGAGTATACAGCAAACACATCAAGACGATGATGAAGTCAATTAATGTGGTCATCAATGATGACAGTGAAGATGTCACGCCGAATGTTCCTGAAGAAGATGAAGCACTCCCGGAGGTTTCTCAGCAAGATGTTAGGAACAATGTAGCTGACAGAGTTGACAATCCGGATGTCAAGAAAGATGTCGAAACCAAATTGGACAACATTATTAGCGATGAAGAAGCTCCGAAAACCAGACACATAGATCCATCAAGAATAGTTTAGGCAAATCACCCATTGTCTGGAGTAATTGGAGATATTGATGGAGGATTGAGCACACGCCCCAAAGCTCCTATCAACTATAGACAAATGAGAGGGAATCTGAGTTTTGTCTCAATGATCGACCAAGAATGTTAACGAGGCTATCGACGATGAATATTGGATTAATGCCATGCAAGAAGAGCTAGTTCAATTTGAGAAAAATCAAGTTTGGGAATTAGTGCCCAAACCAGACAACGTCAATGTGATCGACACTAAATGGATTTTCAAGAAAAAGTCTGACGAGCATGGAAACATCACACGCAACAAGGCCATATTGGTTGCTCAAGGATATACCCAAATAGAAGGCATGGATTTCGATAAGGTTCTAAAAAACGCTAGGCGCTAATCGGGCGGACAATACTCCGGAAGGATTAATCGAGGATTAATCGGATTAAACGGAGATTAATCAAATTTTTATTTTTTATTATTTTTAATATAGAAATGAATTATAAAATATGAAAAATAAACAATCTCACAAATAATTAGTTTAGAAGTATAAATCAATTAAGAATAAACCAATTAAACCAAACGCCTGAGACGTTTTAGGTCTAAATGTGTAAATTGTAATTTTCAATTGATTTTTTTCTTTAAATAATAGGCCCGCCTGGGCCGATTAATCCCCGCCTAGGCCAATTAATCGGCCGCCTAGCCCGCCTGGGCCGATTAATCGGCCGCCTAGCCCGTTTTTTGGCCTCCACCGTTTTTGAGCGCTCGACTAGTGAAAAACGGAACGGCAAACCCCAAATGAGCGCCTAGGCGGCCGCCTAGACCGTTTTTTGGAACACTAGATTTCGATAAGACATTTGCACCAGTGGCTAGACTTAAAGCAAACCGATTTTTACTGGGGATCGCACATGCCATCTACAGTTCATGTTGTTTCAAATGGATGTGAAAAATGCATTCCTGAACAAATATCATAATGAAGAAGTCTACATTGCATAGTCTAAAAGGTTTGTTGACTCACACTCACCCGGTCATGTGTACAAACTCAGAAAAGCTCTCTATGGGTTGAAACAGGCACCTAGAGCATGGTATGAACGATTAACTAACTTTCTGATACATAGTGCCTATACTAGAGGGGGAGTTAACAAAACCTTATTGAAATTCTGAATTGTATCCGAGTCAAGAAGTCGAACACAAAGTCGTAACTTGTGTATCGACTACTTTCCTAAAACGTAAACCGTAAGCTTAAACAGTAAACAGATAATGATAACGACACAGAGATGATTACCTAGTTCGGTGACTCCGCACCTACGTCTGGGGGCACTTTGCCAGTGGAAAGGTTTTCACTATAAGGTAGTCAACAGTACAACTTCAAGCACCAACTAGCTATCACACAAGCTATTTTCCTAAGCTACTATAGATCTCACCGTGAACAACCTCGACCAAGGGCCTCTCCCCCTGTCTTTGAGATCCTCTCAATTCCACCCTTCGAGCAAGCCTATGCTCGGTGTCGTAGTCTTCTTTGACGGAGTTGTGAATCTTCAATCACAAGAAAAAACCCTAACCGATCCAAACACTCAATCTTCACGACTTGATGTTTGATCGGAGCAAATGCCGTTCTAGCAAATCTTAATCAGCCTCTCAACACGCCAATGGTGCATGGTTAAGAGCTCTGAGAAATCTTGCAGTTTTAGAACAAGAACGGATGATCTGCTAATGGGAAGCCCAAGGCTTTTTATAGCAGCTCACATTCCTAATCCTTCCCGGATTAGGAACAGGAAGTTTCAGACTTCCTGAATAAATTAGGCAAGTCGTTGCCGCATGACAGGCTGGAAGTCGTCTTGCCTGTTCGGACTTCCTGAATAAATCAGGCAAGTCGTTGCCGCCTATTGCTGACATGTTACTGACAGCTGGAAGTCGCCTGACTTGTCGACGTCACTCTCTTGCGCTCCAAGTCTTCGTGGCGTCTTTCTTCTTTCGCTTCAAGCGTCGTCGAAATAGGAAAGCTTCAGTCGTTTCCTAATCTGGATCGTAACTAGTCGCTCCACATGTCATGTAACTTGTTGTACTGACTTCTTACAGTTGCGCTAAAAAATTATGCCAACACTTAAGCATAGCAATAATCTCCCCCTTCGGCAATTTTTTAGGCAAACACATTTTTAAGCACATCGTCACCTTGTGGCAGTTATGCACAGCAAGTGAGTCATCTTGTGGCAGTTACGCACAGCAAGTGATGTGACTTAAAACACATTTCAGGCACATCGTCACCTTGAGGCAGTTACGCACACAACAAGTATGTGACTTCTAATGCGACTTTTTGTGCGGCTTCTGGTTTATCTTCTGGAGCAGCTTCTGTCGCGGCTTCTGCGCGTAACTTCTGGTGCGACTTCTGGCAACTTCTGGCGAAACTTCTGGCGTAGCCTATCTATCTCCCCCTGTTTGTCTAACAATATTGCCAAAGGCAATCATACACTGAAATTTGACTAACAGCAGGGTATAAACCATCTCACACCATGAGCAAAATAAACCAGCTCAAACATGAGCAAAATATCCAGCTCAAACATGAGCAAATAAAACAAGTGTCATAGTGTGCAGAAAAGTAACTCGAACATACCCCGAGGATTTAAGAGTGTGTTTGGAACAAGTTTTCAGAGTAAATCAGAGAAATACTTAAAATGAATTGGAGTCATCAACATCATCTTCATCAGCAGGTGCAGAGCGGAGGTCATTGAGAAGAGCTTCACAGGCAGCTTTGCGGTTTGTCAGAACAGCAATTGACTTCTCTAGGTCATTGATCATCTCCACAATCTCCTCCATCCTAGTGCCAAGTGGTCCTGAAGGTCGGGAGCTAGAACCAGCTTCTGATGCTTTGGCCATAGGAGGTGCGAGATCCCTTATATGCTTGCCTTCGAAGTTCTTGAGGCTGATAGCAAGGGGCAGTGGCTTCTTACCCGGAACATCCGTCTCTCGGACAATGTGAGGACATTGTTGGAGAAGAAGACCGGTGATCAATGAAGGAAACCCGATAGGAAGTTTGACAGCGCATGATTTGGCATGTTTGACTAGATGTTCAATGACATATGAGCCAAAATCAAAAGAGGATTGCGTACCTATTTGGTATATGAGTTTAGCCAATTCGGTTTTGATGCTCGACCCGTGTGTAGAGGGCGCCCAATTTGCCAAGCCAATGCGGTAGAGAATTGAGTATTTGGCAGTAAGTTCAGCAGCCGCAATGGTGTCTTTGAAGGGCCAGACCTTCTTCCGTCCTTCAGTGATCTCAACCGCTACTTTGTTCAAGTGCGGGACTTCTGGAATGACTTCTGGGTCTTCTCTGCCAAGATAAGCATTGATAGTTGCGGCAGATATTTCGAAGCATTCTCCCCGAACAAATACTTTCCTGTACTCTGCATCTTCCAGGTTATCAAACTCACTTGAGAGGTTGACAATAAACTCTTTGACTAACGCTGGGTAGAATGGCCCGATGTTTATGACCGTATTGGTCAGACCTGCCACGGTTGAGTTTATCCCCTACGCTTCTGTGGAGAGCTCTCTTTCTGGATAGATATTGCGCTGGTATACATACTGCCATTTAATCGCATTGTCTACAGAGTGGAATGAGACATTATCTGTAGGAGCCTTAGGAACATTCTTGGGGAGTTTCTGCCCTCCCATTGCCTTTTTGACCTGTGGTAGTATAATACGGGTGTCTTCTTCTTCAGATTCCTCTTCTTCTGGAGCAGAGGTTGCTACAGAAGTTAGTGACTTCCTTCTAGACTTCTTTGGTTGTTTAGAAGCCGATGCTACTCATTTCTCTGTTGTCTTTCTTTTTGGGGTTAATCTCCTTGGTACTTGGGGTTCTTCTTCTTCATCGACCAACCTTCTTGTTGGTAGCTTCCTTCTCTCAAGCCTTTTAGGCACAGCTTCTTCTTCCATGGTCTCTGCTGTATCTCCTTCTTCTATACCGACAATATTCTCTACAGGTTGAGCAACTTTTGGGATGACTTCAGTATCTTCAATTATCCTTGGATCACTGTCCTAGGCTACAGGTGGGCTGTCGGCTTTTTGCAAAGCTTCTGTTGGTGGGGACTTTTTTGGCGTAGGTGCAGATTTATGGGGGCTAGATTTATCTCCACAGACGGCCTCATGGATCTCAGGGGCGAGAGTTCCTTAAGCCTCTTCAGACACCTCTTTGTCTACGGGGTTAACTACAGAAGGGGCAGTAGAATTACCTTGTGGGGGCGTCTGCGAAGTGTGAGAGCCTTCCTCTTCTAGGTTGGCAGCTTTTTCCTTCTCTATAGTGGAGGTAATCGCCTCCATTGGTCCATCATGAGGTTTCACCGATCCTTCTCCAGGGAGATTTCTCCCACGAATCTTCACTCCATATTTGTTTGTTGTTGACTTGGAGGCCGACAACTTCTTGGCAATCACTTTTTCCCTCATCTTTGCTCGTAGCGTCTTGGAGGTAGATGGTATGCGTCCACTTTGGGTACCAACCATTTGACAAAAAACTTGATCGAATTTGATTTTGAGAGGAAGAACAACTGCTTATTGTTTGCAGATTTGTTTTAGCCTTTTCGAGGTGCCCTAGCGGTTTTGGGAAGATGGAGAGGATGTGCAGGCTTTTTCTGCGGAAGTTGAAGGGGGTTGAGAGCCGATTGGTTTGTCGTCAGTTTTTCAATCATTCCCCTTTGTGAATTTTTAAAAAGAATAATTCCAACTGGGCTTCTGATAATGAGATTTGGGCCCGGCTAGATTTTGTGGACCCTTGCTGGTCCTGTTAGAGAGAGAGTAAAAATCCACTCAAAAGCTCCCTCTCTTCTGTCTTGACTTCTGGTTACTCTAAACAGCAAAATCCAAGGGATGACCTTAGACTTTCAAATCTGTTAGCATCTAATGCTTTTGTAAAGATGTCAGCGACTTGTTTCTCAGTGGGTAGGTACTCGAGCTTTATTTTCTTGTCTTCTACAAGTTCTCGAATAAAGTGGTGCTTGATATCAATATGCTTTGTTTTGCTGTGTTGCACTGAGTTTTTCGAGATATTGATAGCACTAATGTTGTCACAGAACAAAGTCATGACTTCTTGCTTGACTCCATACTCTGCCAACATTTGTTTCATCCAAAGAAGCTGAGGACAGCTACTTCCGGCTGCAATATATTCGGACTCAGCAGTAGACAAAGCAATACAATTTTGCTTTTTGCTGAACCATGATACAAGATTGTTCCCTAGGTAGAAACAACCTCCAGATGTACTTCTTCGATCTGGTGTGCTTCCCGCCCAGTCAGCATCACAATATCCAACAAGAGTAGGAGAGGTATCAAAGGAATATAGCAAACCCAATTCAGAGGTTCCCGAGATGTACCTTATGATCCTCTTGGCATGAGCTAAGTGACTGACTTTTGGATTGGCTTGATATCGAGCACAGACTCCCACGGAGTAAGCGATGTCGGGTCGACTTGCCGTTAGGTAGAGAAGACTTCCTATTATGCTTCGATAAAGGCTTTGATCAACTGATTCTCCCATTTTGTCCTTTGTGCATTTGACATGTGTGGCAATAGGAGTTCTCTTGTGTGATGCCTTTTCTAACCCGAACTTTTTGACAATGTTCTTTGCATATTTGCTTTGGGAGATAAATATTCCATATGACATCTGTTTGATCTAGAAGCCTAGGAAGTATGTGAGCTCACCGACCATACTCATCTCGAATTCAGACTGCATATGTTGGACGAAACGTTCCACCATCTTGTCTGACTTTCCTCCAAATACAATGTCGTCGACATATATTTGAGCGATCATGATGTCCCTTCCTTCCTTCCTTCTTCACAAAGAGAGTTTTGTCTACTCCCCCTCGAATATAGCCATTCTGAACTAGGAATTGAGTAAGACGTTCATATCATGCTAGTGGAGCTTGTTTGAGACCGTAGAGGGCTTTCTTTAGTTTGTAGACATGATGAGGAGAGTCATGGTCTTCGAATCCCTTTGGTTGAGCCACATAGACTTCTTCGTTGAGATTTCCATTAAGGAAGGCACACTTTACATCCATTTGATAGAGTTTGAAACGCAGATGACATGCTATGCCGAGAAGAAGTCGTATGGCTTCTAGTCTGGCTACTGGAGCAAAGGTTTCTTCGAAGTCAACTCCTTCTACTTGTGTGTACCCCTGAGCCACTAGTCTTGCTTTGTTTCGAGTGATGTTTCCTTGCTCGTCAGACTTGTTTTTGAATATCCATTTTGTCCCGATGACATTGACATTGTCAGGCTTGGGTACTAGTTCCCAGACTTCATTCCTTGCAAATTGGACCAATTCTTCTTGCATGGCGCAGACCGAGTACTCATCATTGATGGCTTATTGTATATTCTTTGGCTCAATTTTGGAAATAAAGCAAATGTTACCTATAATCTCTTTGTAGTCAAGAGATGTCTTTTGTCGACTCCGCACTCCCTCATTTATGTCTCCTATCACATCCTGGGGTGGATGATTCTTCTGAATTCTTCTTGATGGAGCTCTCTGTACTATAGGAGATGCCTCTTTGTCCGGGATGATTGGGCTTTCGTCTTCAGACTCTTTGTTGTGCTCTTCACCTCTGACTTTCGGTCTGACTTCTCCTCTGACTTCTGGTCTGACTTCTCCTGAGAGATTTGGGACTTCTTCGTCCTCATCACTGGGTTGCTCATTACCGTCATCGATCACGACATTGATGGATTTCATGATAGTCCGGGTGCGTTTGTTGAATACACGAAAAGCTCGACTATTTCTGGAGTATCTAAGGAAGATACCTTCGTCGCTTTTAGGATCAAGTTTGCGTCGAGGTTCCCTATCTGCAAGTATGTAGCAGATCAATCCAAAGACATGGAAATATTTGACATTAGGCTTCCTCCCCCTCCATATTTCATAAAGAGTGAGCGAAGTTCCAGGGCGGAGGGTCACTCTATTATGAATATGGCAAGCCGTATTCAAAGCTTCAGCCCAGAAGTGCTACGGGATGTCTTTGGCTAACATCATGACTCTTGCCATTTCTTGAAGAGTGCGATTTTTTCTTTCAACGATCCCGTTTTGCTGAGGAGTGATGGGAGCAGAAAATTCGTGTGCAATTCCTTCAGCATCACAAAAATTTGCGAAGCTGATGTTTTCAAACTCCTTTCCATGATCACTTCGAAGTCGGACGACTTTTCCAATGACTTCTCCTTTTTCTCGTTGAACTCTCCGACATAGGGCTTCAAAGACTGAGAAGGTGCCCGACTTTTCTCGAATAAAGTCTACCCAGGTGTACCTCGAGAAGTCGTCTACACAGAAAAATATGTACTTCTTCCATCCTAGACTTTCTACTTGCATAGGTCCCATAAGGTCAACATGAAGAAGTTCTAGAACACGAGAAGTAGTAAGATGTTGTACCTTCTTGTGTGACGTCTTGACTTGTTTCCCAATCTGGCATTCTCCACAGATTTTTCCTTCAATGATCTTGAGGTTGGGAACTCCAATGATCGCCTTTTCAGAGAGAATCTTTTGCATGCTCCTCAAATTGATGTGACCAAGTTTTTGATGCCATAGCTTTGTCTCTTGAGCTTTGGATAAAAGGCACTTGGTTGGTAAGGTTGTGACTGTTGGACACCATAGATAACAGTTATCAAGGGACCTGTGGCCTGTCATGACTTCCTTCTGTTGTTCGTCTTTGACCGAGCACTTGTCACGAGTGAAGTTGAAATCCAGATTTAAATCACATATTTGACTTATGCTGATGAGGTTGGATGTAAGACCTTCTACCAATAGAGTCTCTTTCAGACACGGTGAGTTGGAAAGGTTGAGTTTTCCTTTTCCGAGTACTCTAGCTTTTACTCCATCTCCAAAAGTGACGAAGCTATTTGTGCAAGGTATTAGAGTGACCAAGAATGAGCTATTACCAGTCATATGTCGAGAAGATCCACTATCAAAGTACCAATCATTGCTGGTCGAAGCCTTTAGAGCGGTGTACGCGATATTAGCTCGATAGGTTACCTCCTTGACTCGCCATTCCTTACGTGGTTGTGTTTTCTTGATGGTGGTCCTTTTCTTGAGGAAGCTCCTTCCATATAGCTGATAGCAGAAAGGTCGAATATGTCCTCTTCGTCCACAGTGGTGGCATACCTAGTTATGTCTTGTGTTCTGCGTCTTTGAAGCGGCCAAGGTAAGAGGCTTTTTGGTCGCTTGGTCATGCGTGAAGTTAGGAGACTTCTGTCGGGGCTTCTGGGTGACAACCTTCTGAGGGACGAAGATGGTGTGCGATGATGAGGCTTCTTTTGAATATCCAAGACCTTCCATATTTCTAGCTGGTTTTCTGATCGAGAGAATTTGGTCTAGAGTGTCAGTGCTTGGATTCATCATCTTTACAAACTTGGTGACTTGTTCTAACTCGCCTTTTAACCGAGCAACTTCCTTTTTGAGATCAACAGTGGTTTCGAGAAGTCGTGACTTGTCCTCATTAAGAGAAAGAATGAGAGCATTTTATTTTTCGATTACCTGAGAGTCTTCAAGCCACTTGACATACCATTCGTTGTATGCATTGTTGAGAGTCTCATCGGATAGCTCATCATTAGAGTTATACTTCTTTGAATTCTCGGAAGGTTGCTCTATTGTGGAGGAAGTAAAAGCAACATAGTTACTTGTATGCTCAACGTCACTGTCCTCCTCATCTTCTTCGTCAGTTAGAGAGGCATTGAATCCCTTCTTCTGTTTCTTTACGAAGTTAGGACATTCTTTCTGCATGTGTCCATACCCTTCACATTCAAAGCACTGAACTCCTCTTTCTTTTCCTAGTCGCTCTCCTCTTCTACCATCGCTATTTGTGCTTTCGAACTTCTGGAACTTGTGCTGCGGCTTGTCTCTAACTTCTCGGGTGACATTCCTTCATGTCATCTGGCTAAATCTTTTCATGACTTTATTGTAGTTTTTGGCCAGCATAGCGATAGTTTCCTCAATGTCACTATCCGAATAAGAGTGCGTCAAGTTCTTCTGCTTTTGGGTAGAACTCTTGAAAGCCACACCTTTATGTTTCTTCTCGATGAGAGGTAAGGAGAGCTCGAAGGTCATTAAAGATCCCATGAGTTCATCAAACTTCAGTGTCTTCAAGTCATGGACTTCTTCTATGGTGGTAATCTTCATCTTGAATCTGGGACTTAGGGCTCTCAGCGTTTTTCTGACCAAATCTTCATCGGTCATAGGCTTGTCAAGTGAATATGATTCATTGGCCAGATCCTTGATGCACACATTAAACTCCGCAATAGTTTCGTCTTCATTCATGGTAAGGGCCTCAAAGTTTATCGTGAGGTACTGTAACTTCTGCTCTTTGACTTTGGAAGTACCCTCGTAAGCAACAACAAGAGTGTCCCAAGCAATCTTGGAACTTGTGCACGTGTTGATGAGTCGAAACACATTCTTGTCTACTCCATTAAAAATAACATTGAGTGCACGAGAATTACCTAGGGCGGCTTCATCTTCTTTCATGCTCCACTCTTTTTCTGGTTTGATGCTAGTTTGATTTCCATGAGCATCAGCATAGTGAGGTTCCTCCCATCCATTGATGACAGACTTCCAGGTTTTGCTGTCGAGGGACTTCAAGAAGGCACACATCCGTGCTTTCCAGTACCCATAGTTTGTTCCGTCAAGAACTGGTGGTCGATTTACTGATCCTCCTTCCTTTGAGTCCACATTGGCTATTCAGAAATTTTGCAAGAAAATCACCTAAAAGAAAAGGTGCCTCCTTTGATACCAATTGAAATTCTGAATTGTTGCCGAGTCAAGAAGTCGAACACAAAGTCGTAACTTGTGTATCGACTACTTGCCTAAAACGTAAACCGTAAGCTTAAATAGTAAACAGATAATGATAACGACACAGAGATGATTACCCAGTTCGGTGACTCCGCACCTACGTCTGGGGGCACTTTGCCAGTGGAAAGGTTTTCACTATAAGGTAGTCAACAGTACAACTTCAAGCACCAACTAGCTATCACACAAGCTATTTTCCTAAGCTACTATAGATCTCACCGTGAACAACCTCGACCAAGGGCCTCTCCCCCTGTCTTTGAGATCCTCTCAATTCCACCCTTCGAGCAAGCCTATGCTCGGTGTCGTAGTCTTCTTTGACGGAGTTGTGAATCTTCAATCACAAGAAAAAACCCTAACCGATCCAAACACTCAATCTCCACGACTTGATGTTTGATTGGAGCAAATGCCGTTTTAGCAAATCTTAATCAGCCTCTCAACACGCCAATGGTGCACAGTTAAGAGCTCTAAGAAATCTTGCAGTTTTAGAACAAGAACGGATGATCTGCTAATGGGAAGCCCAAGGCTTTTTATAGCAGCTCACATTCCTAATCCTTCCCGGATTAGGAACAGGAAGTTTCAGACTTCCTGAATAAATTAGGCAAGTCGTTGCCGCATGACAGGCTGGCAGTCGTCTTGCCTGTTCGGACTTCCTGAATAAATCAGGCAAGTCGTTGCCGCCTATTGCTAACGTGTTACTGACAGCTGGAAGTCGCCTGGCTTGTCGACGTCACTCTCTTGCGCTCCAAGTCTTCTTGGCGTCTTTCTTCTTTCGCTCCAAGCGTCGTCGAAATAGGAAAGCTTCAGTTCTTTCCTAATCTGGATCGTAACTAGTCGCTCCACATGTCATGTAACTTGTTGTACTGACTTCTTACATTTGCGCTAAAAAATTATGCCAACACTTAAACGTAGCAACAATTATTCGTGAAGAATGAGGACGGAAAACTATTGATCGCCCAAATATATGTTGATGACACTATCTTCGGAGGAATGTCAAGAAAAATGGTGAAACATTTTGTTCAATAAATACAATCAGAGTTTTGAGATGAGTATGGTTGGTGAATTATGTATCTTTATATGATTTCAAATCAAGCATATGGACAACGACATATTCATCTCCCAGCGCAAGTACGCAAAGAATATTGTAAAGAAATTTGGGTTGGAAAAGGCTTCACATAAGCGAACTCCTGCTACTACACATGTCAAACTTACAAAGGATGACTCAGGAGAAGCCGTCGACCAGAGTTTATATAGAAGTATCATTGGAAGACTCCTTTACCTCACTGCCAGTTGACCAGATATTGCGTACTCTGTGGGCGTTTGTGCACGATATCAAGCAAACTCCAAGGTAAGTCATTTAACTCAGGCCAAACGAATCACAACATACATATCAGGCAATGCGAATGTAGGTCTTCTATACACTTTTGATACATCATCTACCTTTGTTGGGTACTGTGACGTGGATTGGGCTGGGAGCACTACAGACAGAAGAAGCACATCTGGGGGCTGCTTGTACCTAAGTATTAATCTCATTTCATGGTTCAGTAAAAAGAAGAATTGTGTAGCTCTATCCACTACTGAATCAGAGTACATAGTTGTTGGGAGCGGTTGCACACAACTATTGTGGATGAAACAGATTTTGGTCGAGTATAATGTTAAACATGATGTCATGACATTGTACTATGACAATGTCAGCGCAATCAACATCTCGAAAAATCCAGTTCAACATAGTAAGACCAAGCACATTGATATTAGACACCATTTTATTTGTGAATTGGTCGAAGACAAGAAAAGTACACTTGAATATATCCATACAGAGAAACAGATTGTTGACATATTCACAAAGGCACTGGATGCAAGCCGATTTGAGAGTCTTAGGTTCTCTCTTGGGTTATATTCAATGGATATATAAACTCCAACAACTGTTTGAGGGGGAGTTATGAGTTTGCACCCTCTCCGAAACAACAAGTCTAATCCCAACAAACTGTTAGTGCCTAAAAGGTCAAGGCCGGTCCACAATTTACAACGTTTGGCGTAGATATAAATATTCAGTGGCGGCCCCTTAACAAATATCTCGATGTTTGTTTGTTTTCTTTATGCATGCTAGCAACTAAGAGAAGAAGTCGTTGTCCCTCTCTCGCCTCCAGCCTCTTCTCGGCCAGGTCATGAGCCCGGTTGATGAAGAAAGAAGGAGAAGGAGGTTAAGGAAAACGTTAAGAAGAATGTGGAGAAAGATGTTGTAGAAGACAAAACTACCCCGGTAAGTCACGGTTTTGAGAAAAGTGTTGAAGAGGATGTTCCACAGATGAGGGACATGTTGTCAGAGAAAACGTTACTAAGAATATTACTAGTTGTGATGCTGTTGATGCAACAAAAAATGTTGCTATTGTTGTTGATGTTGCTGAAACCCTTGAGAAAGTTGTTTCCATTGTTGGTATGGATGATGGTTCTGTGGAAGTCGAGAAAACTGGTTCAATACAGACCAGTGAGAAAGTTGTTGCTGAAAATTCGAAATTTTTCCCAGAAAAGAAATTGTCAACTAAAGCTCTCAATCTGGAAGTGATAATGGACCTGTTGAAGAAGGACGAGTTGATCAAGACTGTAACAAACATAGATAGTTGGGGAATCTCGGTAACTAGGTGCACCAGGAAATCAATTTAACCGAGAAAACCTTCTAGGATATTGTGCTAACTCTAGGTGAATCAATAGGAGGCTAGCAAGTTAGAGAACCTGCCTCTTGTAGTCTATACACTTAGCTCCCGAACCCGACCCCGAAACGTGTCCTCGGACTCGTTCTCCACGGATGCACACACACTTAGGCTCGAACCTTTTGAAGCTAAGATCATCCCAGTAGCTACTAAACCGTCGTAGGACCTCTTCTTACTCGATGCTCTAGCTATCTAATGCACGAGCTACAACCTTTAGGGTGTGCTAGCAAATGTTGCCTTTTGACTTGTGGAGGCTCTCACCCCAAGGCCTCTATTTATAGGCTTGGGTGAGGGCGTAGGGGTTTTTCCCGTCAGACATTGGCACCGATCGACACCCCACATGCGAGGCGTGTCGATCGACACCACCAAGGTTTCGATCGACACCCCACCTCTCATGTCCGCAACAAATCCACACTTAACCTATTTTAGACTTCTTGATTGCCATCGAGTTTTTTCGTTTCTTTCCTCTAGCGTCTGACCCTGTAGATCCGTGACCCATTGACAGATCGGCATGAAATATCATTTCACCCGATCCCTCACCAGTGGCCCCTAGTAAGACGTAGTGATTACCCAATGTCCACGAGGTATCGATCGGTTCGATATCTCCTCTATGTCACTAACCCTTTGTTTACTTTAAGGCATATACGATCTAGATGAGGCATAGAGCCGTCATCCTCATTGATTCGATAGAGTTCCTTGATCTAGAGACGACTGAGACATAACTGGTGCGGCCGCACACTTCTTCAGTCATGCTCATCAAGGGGCCCAGAATTATACCCTTCACCACGTCTCACTGTGGGGAAACAAATCCCTTCGGACGCAATGTGCGCTCCTACTATAGCCCGTCCAATACCCAACGATGCCCGTTATGACTACCCTGTTAAGGGCAGCGTTAGGACATGTCAAACTAATGGAGTGACGTGCATGTGAGCCACTCGCTCCAAGGTCTTAAGGTAGTGATCACACAACGACGGAGTATGCGTTCGTGACTTAATCTATGCACCATACTCCAAGTCGGGTCATCTAGTAACATATTCCAGATGATATCCGGGATATGACTTTGGTAATCCCATTACCTAGATCAGGAGAACTTGATCTTAATTCATCCTCACGCTAGTCACTTATGGATAAGTATTCGACTAGGGATTCATCAAGCATAATTTCATAGTATCTAAAGGTTCTATTATTAGTGATGACACACTCAATGACTTTAGATGAAATTATCACTTGAGTCATCATTATAACACAATAATAATGAAATTTCCTTTCATTGCATAATAAGAGGATTACGTGGAAAAGACTTGGACTGGGGCACTAGGTCTTACAATCTCCCACTTGTCCCGAGCTCCAATCTAGATCCCAACGTAAACCCATTGACCTTACATGTGTTTCATGTTTAGGCTGTGAGAGAGCTTATGCCAACGAGTCGGCTACATCATCTTCTATTGCAATTTTACAAATCTTCATTTCACATTGATCTACGTACTCTTAAATCAAGTGAAAACGCCACAGTACATGTTTGGATTTGGCATGTGCCCTGGGCTCCTTAGCAAGTGCTGTGGCCCCAGTGTTATCGCAATATAAGTTTACCGGTGTGGACGGGTTTTTAATTACGTCCAGTCCAGCCATAACCTTCCGGATCCATACAACTTCTTTTGTTGCCTCTTAAACAGCTATGTACTCGGCCTCTGTAGTAGAATCTGCAACGGTCGGCCAATTCAAGCTATTCCAGCTAAAAGCTCCACCGTTAAGCAGAAACATATAGCCAGACTAAGACCGCGAGTCATCTGGATCATTATGGATAGGACATTAGAGAAATTAGGTCTCGTATAGACCATGGCACGTATGATGGATCCTATTGCAGATGCACAGGGGATCTTATTCATGCGCCTCAGCTCATCACTTGTAGTGGTACATTGAGTCTTGTTGAGCTTTATGCCATGTATGATGGGGAGGAATCCCTTCTTGGATTCGTGCATCGAAAATATCTCCAAGATATTTTCGATTAAAGTGCTCTGATTTAGCCCAAGTAGCCTCATCGGGCAATCTCGATAAATCTTGATCCCCGAGATATTCGCGGCCTCGCCTAAATCCATATAAGTGCTCTGATTTAGCCAAAGTATCCTCCTCGGGCGATCTCGATAAATCTCGATCCCCAGGATATACGCGGCCTCACCTAAGTCCTTCATCGCAAAACACTTCTTTAATCAAGCTTGTGTCTTGCACGGTGAGGATGTCATTTCCGATGAGGAGTATGTCATTGACATACAACACTAATGAATAGATTGCACCCCCGTTTGCTCTCTTGTACACACAAGGTTCATCTTCATTTTGCATGAAACCAAATTCTTTTATGACTTCATCGAAACGAAGATTCCAACTCCGATAAGCCTGCTTTAATCTATAAATGGACCTCTGCAGTGTTTGAGGAACTCCATCCATGTCATGCTTGATCTTATATATCCATTTGCAACCGTTGGTCTTAAACACTAGGGGTTGGATCCACCAAGTTCCACACTTGGTTGTCATGCATGGATTTCATCTCCTCCTCCATGGTTTTTAACCATTTCTCGGAGCCACCATGACTTCTTGAAAGGTAGTCGGATTATCAAAATCCACAATCTCCAAATCAACACCCTCAGTCACCATGAATCTATATCTGACGGATGCCTGAAGTGGCCTTTCAGAATACCGTGGGGCTTCAGGAACTATGTTGGGCACCGCATGTGCCTCTTGGTTCAGCTCATGCTCCACTTCTACATTGTCTAAGTGGGGATCCCGAATTTCTTCAAGATTCTCAGTACTCGTGCCATCTCGGATTGCTTTAAGATGCACAGTTCTCGCACTTTTTGTTTTGGAGAGGAATTTTGTCTCCAAAAGACACATTTTCGAGCAACAAATACTTTGTTCTCGTCGGGTTTGTAGAAGTAGAATCCAAAAGTCTCTTTCGGATATCCTACGAAGATACATTTTTCAGATCGTGGTTCGAGCTTGTCCGCCATGAGGCGTTTGACATAAGCCTCGCAACCGCAAATCTTGATGAACAACAACTTGGGACGTTTCCCACTTCATACTCCGTATGGCGTTGTCTCCTTCGCCTTCGTAGGTGTCTAGTTCAAAATGAACGCAACTGTCTCAAGAGTGTATCCCTAAAAGGATACAGGGAGATTTGTATGACTCATCACAGAGTAAACCATGTCTTGTAAGGTTCGGTTACTCCTTTCAGACACACCATTCAACTAAGGTGTTCCAGGAGGAGACTACTCAGACAATATCCCACACTCTCCTAGATGGTCGATGAAGTCTTGGGTCAAGTATTCGCCACCTCGGTCTGAGCGAAGTTCTTTAACTTTCTTCCCAAGTTGATTCTCAACTTCATTTTTAAACTCTTTGAACTTGTCAAACGAGTCAGACTTATGTCTCATAAGATAAACATAACCATATCTACTGTAATCATCAGTATATGTGATAAAGTATCTGAAACTCCTTATGGCTTGTGTACTCATCGGCCCACATACGTCAGTGTGTATTAGGCCCAACAAGTCACCCGCCCTCTCCCCCCTACCGGTGAAGGGCGACTTCGTCATCTTGCCCATCAAGCGAGATTCGCCCTATCAGTTTGATCGTATTCAAACGGACTTAACAGTCCATACTTGTGAAGTGTTGATGGTCGTCTCTTGCTTATGTGGCCCAGACGGAAGTGCCATAACCTAGTTTCACTCGATTTATCAACCTTGAGCCTTTTGGTATTTACATTATATACTGCCTGTTCGTTAATGTAGCTACTTTTCAAAACATAGAGACCATTAACAAGTGTTGTTTCCCATAACAAACCTTATTTATATAAATTTTAAATACACCATTAACAATGGTAACATTAAAACTTTCAATATCCAATACAGAAATAGAAATAACGTCTTTATGGAAAGTCGGTAAGAAATAAACATTATTTAGTTTCAAATGAAGTTCCAACGTGAGACTGAGATAAACGACCCCTACGACAGTTGCCATGACACTCTTGCCATCCACAAGTTGTATCTCCACTTCATCACCAGTCAAATCTCACCTACTTTCAGTGTTTGCACATCAACACATGAGTGAGATTGCGAGCCTGTATCTAGCACCCAACCAGAATCAGTAGATAGATTTATTTCAATGAAGTAAATACCTGAAGCACCAATGCCACTGGCCTTCTCCTGCTACTCCAGGAAATTCTTGCAGTCCCTCCTCCAGTGACCACGCTGATTGTAGAAGAGGCAAACGACATCCTACATGTCCAACTTGGCTTTGCCTTTGCCCTAAGGCGCAAATCTTTTGGACCGTGGGACCCTTTATTCTTCCCTTAGTCGGTGTGGAAGACTTGACCGAGCTCCCACTAGTCCTCTTTAGGCTAGTGCCCCTTTTGACCACCATCACTTCTTTTGAGTCAACTAATTTTTAACATGTGGACCAGAACTTGATTGGAGAGAGCTAAGGCATCTACACCCCAAAGAAAATTGTCCACCTCTTTTAGCTTCGCTTCCATGAACACTCTGCTAAGGGCACACGACGTCCGTGGTGATAAAGTTTTGTGGAGTGTCAAAATTGGCATCTCAGCAGAGATAAGCCTCCCGTGGAGCTCTGTGATGGTCATGTCCATGTCATGCATGTTGCATTTCATAATGAACTCATCATACATTGAAGGGAGAGTTGTCAGGATTATATCAACCTTCAATTCACTCGTAAACTCGACACCGAGCCGGGTAAGGTGCTCGAATTGACCCTTCATTTTCAGGACGTGGCGGCGGACTGATTCTCCTGATGGCTTCTCAGTGAACATCAAACCCTTGGTGGACTTGAATTTTTCGGTCCTAGCCCGCTCCTGGCGAATGAGTCATCACTAATCTCCATCAACTGTTTTTGGAGATCAGCCTCCATCGTGCTCAACATGATGCATCCCACATCGAGTAAGTCGTTTAAAATTCTTTTGGTGAGCACTAAAAACCCTCCTCGTGGAACCAGCATCTGGCACAGAGGAAATGGGCTCGTCAAGCACATATTCCTTCCTCTCGTGTTTGAGTACTATTCTCAATTACACTCCTATTAGAGGAAGTTCGTGCCACTAAGTTTCTCCTTCTCCAGGACCGACCTTAGCCTCGCGACATGTGTTTTGCACGCTACCATTATCTACACAGATAGATAAATTCAAGCTGGATTTTGAATTTATCTCTGAAGATTTGTTGCAAAACATTATGACCATTTTGATTCTTCATAAGAATCAAGAACCAAGACCCTTGATTCACCCGCTTTGAAGTGAGGTAAGGCATCAACGCTTCAATTAGGCTATGCAGGTAGGAGTACTTTCCAATCACATTTAATGTGACTCTTGGCCAGAACATATGTACATAGTACATCGACATTGTTTTGTCTGATACTCTAGGTCTACGCAATCGCAGACATGTGGACCAGAACTTGTTTAGAGAGAGCTAAGGTATCTACGCTCCAAATAAAATTGTCCACATCTTCTTGCATTGCTTCCACGAATGCTCTGCTAAGGGCACACGACGTTCGTGGCCTAGTTGAGTCAACCAAAACTTGACATGTGAACCCGAACTTGAATGGAGAGAGCTAAGGCATCTACACCACAAACAAAACGGTCCACCTCTTCTAGCTTCGTTTCCACGAACGCTCTGCTAAAGCACAAGACGTTCGTGTTCACAAAATTTCGTCGAGTTCCAAAATTTTGGAAAGCATCATCGCATGACACAATTTTCTTTGTGATATGATCTAGTTTTGCGAGACATGTACCAGGTACATTCTTTACACGACATTTCTTCATTTGTACCGGGTACGATGATATGTTTCATGATTCACTTTATTTTGTATGTCCAAGTTTATGTGATTAATCATATTCGGACATGTAAAATATATGTATGTTTAAACTTATCATGCATACATGCATATAAAATAAACATACATGTTTTAATCATGCAATTCTAAAATAGCATAATTAAACATGTATAGCCTAAGCCTATATCTAGGTTTGATCTTTATGGGTCCGGTTCATAAAGATCATGGTCACATCCTAAGGGTGAAGGTTACAACATTCAAATGTCTTCATCATACTTAGCGATGCTCCCACTAGCTTCTTGACGTCTCCAAGACTCAATGCCTCCATCAAGACCTTCATCATGCCATCCTCGAGATTGCATTTACAAATTTATCATCGGCTCGTAGGTCGGGTATAAATAGAATACAAGTAAAAGTTACGACGCATTTCATTGTGTATAATATACAACCCAAGTCCTTTCTTTAAAATGGCACAAACGGCCATATATAATTACAAACCAATTGAATACAACATAAATGGTATGGTCTTGATGGGCTAGGCTATACATCATGTGAATTAACTAATCATGTTGCACACACATCATGTGATCAAACAACTTCATGTTTTCAATCACATATTTTGTCATACAAGCATGTTATCAATCACACAAATCAAATTTTATCCCTGTAATTTTAAGTGTATCGATCTCACTCGACACTCAAAAGTCTCGATCTCCAAATCCTAAACTGAGACTCTCAAGTTTTTGAAATGAAAACTGAGAATCGGTCCTTCAAATAAATCGCAAGGACCCGGTCCCGCCGCCGATCGATGTAATCACTTCATCGACCGGTATGTTGAAACTCTAGTGTATCGAGCAAAACCCTAAAAGGCCGTTGGGCGATACAAAAATTCAACACAGTGTGCCAACAATGCACTGCGTACGTCAAGCATGCATTTTTACCACAAAATCATGCAAAATTGATTCATCTAGAGAGCAAACTTGCCTTTGATACCACTGTTGGGGAATCCCGGGTTCTAGGCATTGCGAAAAATCAATTTAACCGGGAAACCCTTCTAGGATCTTGTGTTAACTCTAGATGAATCAATATAAGGCTAGCAAGTTAGAGAACCTATCTCTTGTAGTCTCTACACTTAGCTCCCGAACCCGATCCCGAAACGTGTTCTCGAACTCTCCACGGATGCACACACACTTAGGTTCGAACCTTTCGAAGCTAAGTGTAGGATTTGTGCCCTAGTCCAATACGAAGTAGTCTGTAATAGTTTTATCATCATATGCAATGAAATAAAATCGACATCATATTATTATTGTGTTGTAGTAATATGTTAAGTATAATTCGATCTATATCATTGAGTGTGTCATCACTAATAGTAGAACTATAGATCTGCATGAATTACACTTAACTTGTCCCTGGTCAGTTAAGCTTCATCAGAAGCGACCAGTATGAGGATGGCTCTTTATGATCACGCTCTACTGATCATTGGCAAGAGATTTTCCGGAGTCAGATCATAGATACCATCTGGGGGATGATGTCGAACGACCCAACATGTATATGCGACATATATACTGGCATGAACATATTCGGTTGTCGTGGTTTGTCATTGTATCCTTAGACCAAAGAGTCTTTGTGATCACAATATGGTTGATATCCGAGTTTGACTTAAACCTAACGATATTTGTGATAGGGTATATGTTGCTACGTTTAATAGTTGGCATGATTTTTTAGCGCAAAAGTAAGAAGTCGAGCAACATGTTACATGACATGTGGAGCGACTTGTTGCTAGCCGAAGATTAGGAAAGTCTGAAGCTTTCCTATTTCGACAAAGCTTGGAGCGAAAGAAGAAAGGCGCCACGAAGACTTGGAGCGCAAGAGAGTGACGTCGACAAGACAGACGACTTCCAGCTGGCAGTTACACGTCAGCGAAAGGCGGCAAGAAGAATTGGTTCAGTTTGCAAGGAATGAAGTCTGGGAACTTGTACCCAAACCTGACAATATCAATGTCATCGGGACAAAATGGATATTCAAAAACAAATCTGACGAACAAGGAAACATCACTCGAAACAAAGCGAGACTGGTGGCTCAAGGGTACACACAAGTCGAAGGAGTCGACTTTGAAGAAACCTTTGCTCCGGTAGCCAGACTGGAAGCCATACGACTTCTTCTCGGCATCGCATGTCATCTGCGCTTCAAACTCTATCAGATGGATGTAAAGAGTGCCTTCCTTAATGGAAATCTACGAAGAAGTCTATGTAGCCCAACCAAAGGGATTCGAAGACCATGACTCTCCGCACCATGTCTACAAGCTAAAGAAAGCTCTCTACGGTCTCAAACAAGCACCACGAGCATGGTATGAACGTCTTACCCAATTCCTTGTACAGAATGGCTATATTCGAGGGGGAGTAGACAAAACTCTCTTTGTGAAGAAGGAAGGAAAGGACATCATGATAGCTCAAATATATGTCGACGACATTGTATTTGGAGGGAAGTCAGACAAGATGGTGGAACTCTTCGTCCAACACATGCAGTCTGAATTTGAGATAAGTATGGTCGGTGAGCTCACATATTTCCTAGGCTTCCAGATCAAGCAGATGTCAGATGGAATATTTATCTCCCAGAGCAAATACGCAAAGAACATTGTCAAGAAGTTCGGGTTAGAAAAGGCTTCGCACAAGAGGACTCCTATTGCCACACATGACAAGTGCACGAAGGACGAGATGGGAGAACCAGCAGATCAAAGTCTTTATCGAAGCATAATAGGAAGTCTCCTCTATTTGACAGCAAGTCGACCCGACATTGCTTATTCTGTGGGAGTCTGTGCTAGATATCAAGCCAATCCAAAAGTCAGTCACTTGGCTCATGCAAAGAGGATCATAAGGTACATCTCAGGAACCTCTGAATTGGGATTACTATATTCCTTTGATACCACTCCTACTCTGGTTGGATATTGTGATGCTAACTGGGCGGGAAGCACACCAGATCGAAGAAGCACCTCTGGAGGTTGTTTCTACTTGGGGAACAACCTTGTATCATGGTTCAGCAAAAAGGAAAATTGTATTGCTTTGTCTACTGCTGAGTCCGAATATATCGCAGCTGGAAGTAGCTGTACTCAGCTTCTTTGGATGAAACAAATGTTGGCAGAATATGGAGTCAAGCAAGAAGTCATGACTTTATTCTGTGACAACATCAGTGCAATCAACATCTCGAAGAACCCAGTGCAACATAGCAAGACAAAGAATATTGACATCAGGCACCACTTTATTCGAGAGCTTGTAGAAGAAAAGAAAATAAAGCTCGAATACCTACCCACCGAGAAACAAGTCGCAGATATATTTACAAAGGCGTTAGATGCCAAAAGGTTTGAAAGTCTGAGGTCGACCCTCGGACTTTGCTGTCTAGAATAGTCAGAAGTCAAGCAAGAAGAGGAAGAGCTTTTGGATTGATTTTACTCTTTCTCTCAATCAGGACCAAACAGGGTCCACAAAATCAAACCGGGCCCAAATCCTTTCATCAGAAGCCCGTTAGTCTTTTTGAATTTTGAGAATGATTACGATCTGACTATTCACCTATTAGAAATCATTCTGTTCAACTCCCACAGACTCTGCACCTCCTCCATCATTTGAAATCGCTAGGGTTTCTCAGATCAAAAAGCTCAGCAAAAATTTGCTTTCCCCCACAAAGAACAAAATCCTAGCTAAATGGTTGGTACTCGCAGCGGTAGAATACCATCTGCTTCAAAAGTACTTCGAGCAAAGATGAGGGCAAAAGTCATTGCCAAGAAATTATCTGCCTCCAAATCGACTAGAACCAAGCATGGAGTAAGGATCCGAGGAGGAAGAGGCTTAGGGGAAACTTCGGCAGCACCTCAGGATGTAACAAGCTCGCCCCCATTTGCTACGCCGGAAGACACAATCCCCGCCGCTGAGAAGGACGACGCTCTAGCCGCTTCTGCAAACATTGAAGAAGACGCTTCTCTCTCTACTCCGACTCCAACACGAGGTAAATCTGCTATCCTCTCTGAAGAAAACTTAGAAGAAAGCCTGCCTGAAGAAGGTTTAGAAACCTTTGTTCCTGAAGTCCACAGCACTAGCACCGAGGACCAACCAAGCCTCTCTAAGTCGACACCCGCACCAGAGAAATCTCCTCTAAACGAGGACTTGGAAAAGGAAGATAGTTCCCTTGTCGCCCCGAACAGTGATTCAGGGCGTGATGATAATCCTAAAGTCATTCCAGAAGTCACTCAACTTTTAGAGGAACCTGTCAAAGAAAGTGTCGATATTGAAACCATGGAAAAGGAAGAAGCTGTGCCCAAGAGGGATGTGAGAAGGAAACTACCAACACAAAGGTTGGTTGATGAAGAAGAAGAACCTCAAGTTCGGAGAAGATTGACCCCAAAGAGAAAGGCAATACAAAAAGGAGAAGCTTCGGCGTCCAAACAGCCGAAGAAGTCAAGAAAGAAGTCAGTAACCACAGCAGCAACCTCTGTCTCTGAAGAAAAAGAATCTGAAGAAGAAGACACCCTAATTGTGCTATCACAGGTGAAGAAGACATTAGGAGGGAAGAAGCTCCCCAAGTATGTACCGAAGGCACCCACAGACAACGTCTCTTTCCACTCTGTAGACAATGCCGTTAAGTGGCAGTATGTCTATCAACGGAAAATTTATCCAGAAAGAGAACTCTCCACTGAAGCACAAGGGATAAATGCGATTGTAGAGCTTATTCGTAGAGCTAGCCTGACCAACACGGTCATAAATATTGGCCCATTCTACCCGACTTTGGTTAAGGAGTTTATCGTCAATCTATCAAGCGAGTTCGATGACCCTGAAGATGCTGAATACCGAAAGGTGTTTGTTCGGGGGGAATGCTTCGAAGTCTCTGCCTCAACCATCAACACATACCTTGGCAGAGATGACCCAGAAGTCATTCCGGAAGTCCTGCACTTGGACAAAGTAGCGGTCAAAATGACCGGAGGACGTAAGAAGGGATGGCCAGTCAAGGACACCATTGCGGCAACCGAGCTCACAGCAAAATACTCTATTCTCTACCGCATCGGTCTGGCTAACTGGGCACCCTCTACGCATGGGTCAAGCATCAAAACAGAGATGGCAAAACTCATTTACCAAATAGGTACGCAGTCTCCCATTGATTTTGGCGCTTACATTATTGACCATCTAGTTAAGCATGCCAAATCATGTGCAATCAAACTTTCAATCGGGTTCCCTTCGCTAATCACCGGTATCCTTCTCCAACAATGTCCTAACATTGTCCGAGAGTCGGATATTCCGGGTAAAAAGCCACTGCCTCTAGCCATCAATCTCAAGAACTTTGAAGGGCAGCAGTTGAAAGACCTTGGACTTTCTATGGCCAAAACTCCAGGAGCTGGATCAAGCTCTCGTCCCTCAGGACCAATTGGTGCTAGGATGCAGGAAGAATTGGTGGAAGTAACTGCTGATCTGGAGAAGTCAATTGCCACGCTCTCAACTCGCAAAGTCGCCTGTGAAGTTCTTCTGGAAGACCTCCGATCTGCTGCTGCTGCTGCTACTGCTGAAGAAGAAGATGACGACTCCACGTCGTTTTAGTAATTCTCTGAAATTTTCTATGATATCTTTGTCCCACACACACTATTAAATTCTCGGGGTTTGTCCGAGTTACTTTCCGCATATTATGACTGTTTTTTTTTGGGATATTTGCTCTTGATTGAGCTGGATTTGTGCTCATGTTTGAGCCGTTTCTTTGCTCATGGTGTGAGCTATTTCTCTTTTACCCTGCTGTTTAGACAAATTTAGGTTATGAGATTGCCTTTGGCAATATTATTAGACAAACAGGGGGAGATAGAATGTGATACGACGAAAGAAGCTACGCCAGAAGTCGCCGCGCCGAAAGATGTACATAGAAGTCGCCGCTCTAGAAGCCGCTCAAGAAGTTAAGCTCCAGAAGCTGCTCCAGAAGATAAACTAGAAGCCGCACAAGAAGTTGCATCGGAAGTCACGAAACTTGCTGTGTGCGTAACTGCCTCAAGGTGACGACGATGTGCCTGCTTGGAGTAAAGAAGTCACATCACTTGTTGTGCGTAACTGCCACAAGATAAGTCACTTGTTGTGCGTAACTGCCACAAGATGACGATGGGCTTACAAAAAGGTGTTTGCCTAAAAAATTGCCAAAGGGGGAGATTGTTGCTACGTTTAATAGTTGGCATGATTTTTTAGCGCAAAAGTAAGAAGTTGAGCAACATGTTACATGACATGTGGAGCGACTTGTTGCTAGCCGAAGATTAGGAAAGTCTGAAGCTTTCCTATTTCGACAAAGTTTGGAACGAAAGTATCTATAATGGTCTTGATTGGCTCGGGGACGGATTACATGTGTGATACGAAAGACGGCTAAGGGATTTATCCGTCATGCTCCGGTATGGGAATGGTATCTGTTTGGGCTACTTGATGAGAAAAACCGAAAGGAAACACATGGCCATGCTTGTGATACAGAGTATTATTTTTCAGTCATCTCACATATCAGGAAACATTGATTAATTAAATTAGGATGACGGTTGTATGCCTTATGATTAATTAGGATACCTAGTGATAAAAGGATAGTGACATGGACGACATGAGGTTAAATCGGAACATCGATAATCATGTACGTTGGGTAATCATAATGTCTTACTAGAGGCCACTTATGATGGAAAGGGTAAAATGGTCATTTTACGCTGATATGCCAACATGACATGAGTCTAAAGGGTCACACACATAGGACACACATTATGGGAAATTAGGCAAAAATCAGGTAAATATTGGTAGAGGGTCGTGGACAAAACCTATGGTTTTGGGTCACGGTCCCAAGCACAAAAAGAGGCCACGTTTTAGGCCAAAGCTTTGGGCTTTGGGCCCGGACCATGGCAGGCCTTGATTGCCGAATCCATGAGGGGCTGCCACAAATGAGGTTGGCCAAGGCTTGACCGAAACCCTAAAAGGGTTCGGCCCAAGAAGCCCAAACCGGCTACATAAGTGTGGCGACTAGGGTTTCAAGGGAACCAAACCTAGCCCATTTTATGGGCAGGTTCATGATCCCAAACCCTAGCCCAAGTCTATGAATATATACCCCTTGTGCTGATTTTTATTAAGTCATTAATTACCACCGAAACTCTACCCAATTTTCACTCGAGCTTTCTCACGTTCTAGTAGGCGTTTTAGAGCTTAGATCTAGGATCTTGTGTGCCCGTGTGGATACCTTAGAGAACAAAACACTTGATTTTCTTTTAGTGGTTCGTATATACTATTGTTAATATTAGGGAAAATGACACTTTTGTGCACCTGAATATACACTTTTGACACTTTCATACCCTAACTCTTTTTTTCTCTTTTTTCCATACTTTACTTTCATTTTGGAACAACTTTCTTCAGAAATTTCAAAATACCCAAATTACCCCTAAATTGAACCAAAATTTAATCTGATTTAATTCTGGTCCAATTAAAGAGTGTGAAAAGACAAAATTGCCCTCAACTATTCATCAAAATTTCAAAGGTATGCCACCCTTTCAACTATTCCTCTCCTTCTCCTTCGCCAGCCCCTCCTCACCGGCGTTTATCCGGCATCCATCGTTGGGGTCTCTCCGACATGTGGGGAGCACGGTAGACCGACGAGGCCTCCAGAACACATCCGCCAAGGTGTCCGTCTCGACCCCATCGTCCTCGACCCCTCCTTCTCGTCTTCTCCGGTGATTCTTCGCCGGAGCTGGCCATGATTCTTCCTCTGCAGCCTCCACAACACAAAATGACGAGCATCGACGAGGTGGGCAGCGGGCAGCGACCAAAAGAGTAGAACGTGGCGCTCTGACGATCGTCTCTGGCACATAATGGCCGGAAAAGAGATAGAGGGAGAGAGGGAATAAGAAATGAGTTCAAGAATTCAAAATTTTCACTTGTCGGAAAATGTGCTGAAACACATTTTCCGGCACACTTTCCGGCGAGTGAAAATTTTGGCACAACTTCGGTCACCTCCACCAACTCCGGTCACCAGGTACAAAGCCCAGCAGGTAAGCTCCGGCGATCGATGATGCTCACGATGCTCCGAGGATTGACGAAGTGCTCGCTGCCCAGCAGCTTCGTCACCTCGCCTCTGTTTTCTAACAAAAAAACATAGCATATGACTGCTGCTCCGGCGCCATCGCCGCCGCAAGTCTACGGCGGAGCCGAGCCTCCTCCCGGGAGACAACCATCGCCGCCATCGCCGCCGTTAGAGGCTCTGTTATGATGAAGTAGGAGGGTCCAATGACATTCACTTGAAATTTTGATGAATAGTTGAGGGTAATTTTGTCTTTTCACACTCTTTAAAAAATTGGACGGGTTCTCTCCATTACACCAGGGGTAATTTTGGTATTTTGAGAATTTTAGGGGTAAATTGTCCAAAATGAAAGTAAGTTATGGAAAATAGAGAAAAAAATTTAGGGTATGAAAGTGTCATTTTCCCTTATTATTATTTAAATAAAGCTATTTTTTCTAGATCTGGCGACGAAACTTGCAAGATACATAGCTCTTAATTTTGATGTCCGATTGACCCGAAACTAGAGCCAGATTAAAGTAAATTCAAATATCTTCAATATCTTGTGAAATAACTTTTTCAATTAGAGGTCGTATTTGGGCACTATCTGGCCCGAAACTTGACTGATCTGCAAAATTGAAAAGGTATAAGATTTCATAACTTGTAGATCTATCGCGTAGATAAGATCTTGATTGGTTATGGGTTATTTTAAATATTTTATTTCCGCTGCGCAATTTGATTTGGATCCCCCGAATCTCAACACTAAGATCCTCCCGGTAGCTACTAGATGGCCGTAGGACCTCTCCTTACTCGATGCTCTTGCTCTCTAATGCAAGAGCTAGAGCCTTTAGGTGTGCTAGCAAATATTGCCTTTTGGCTTGTGGAGGCTCTCACCCCGAGGCGCATATATATAGGCATGGGTGAGGGCCTAGGGATTTTTCCCGTCAGACACGGGTGTCGATCGACACCCTTCTGGAGTGAAAGGTGTCGATCGACACCATCCACGTGCCTCGGCACCGTTCGATGCCACAAAGGTGTCGATCGACACCCCACATGCGAGATGTGTCGATCGACACCCCACCTCTCATGTCTGCAACAATGCCATACTTAACCTATTTTGGACCTCTTCAGTCTCATCGAGTTGTTTTGGTTCTTGCCTCTGGCATGTAACCCTGTAGGTCCGTGACCCATTGGCAGATCGGCGTGAAATACCATTTTACCTGATCCATCACCAGTGGCCTCTAGTAAGATATAGTGATTACCCAATGTCCACAAGGTATCGATCGGTTCGATATCTTCTCTTTGTCATCTGTGTCATTAACCCTTTGTTTGTTTTAAGGCGTATACGATCGAGATGAGACATAGAGCCATCATCCTCATCAATTCGATCAAGTTCCTTGATCCAGAGACGACTGAGACGTAATTGGTACAGCCACACATTTCCTCAGTCATGCTCATAAAGGGGCCCAGAACTATACCTTTCATCACGTCTCACCGTGGGGAAACAAATCCCTTCGGACGTAATGTGCGCTCCCTTTATAGCCCGTCCAATAGCCAACGATACCCGTTATGACTACCCTGTTACGGGCAGCGTTAGGATATGTCACACTAATGCAGTGACGTGTATGTGAGCCATTCACTCCAAGGTCTTAAGTTAGTGATCACACGACGACGGAGTATGCGTTGGTGACTTAATCTATGTGCCATACTCTAAGTCAGGTCATCCAATACCATCTTCCAAATGATATATGTGATATGACTTTTGTAATCCCTTCACCTAGATCAGCAAAACTTGGTCTTAAATCATCCTCATGCTAGTCACTTATGGATAAGTATTCGACTAGGGATTCATCAAGAATAATTTCATGGTATCTAATTGTTCTACTATTAGTGATGACACATTCAATGGATTTAGATGAAATTATCGCTTGACTCATTATTACAACACAATAATAATAAAAATGTCTTTCATTGCATAAGAAGAGGATTACGTGGAAAAGACTTGGAATGGGACACTAGCTCTTACATAGATAACCACTACCCTGTGCTGGTTAAGGAATTTGTGGTCAATCCATCTATTTCTTTTGATTCTCTGGAGGATCTATAATACGAGAAGGTTTTTGTTAGAGGACAATATTTTAACGTCTCCTCCGACATTATTAATGCATGCCTGGGGAGAAGAACTGCGCAACCCGATCCTATCCCTCACTTAAACAAATTTGCTAAAGAGATCGTTAGGGACACTAGCTCTTACATAGATAACCACTACCCTGTGCTGGTTAAGGAATTTGTGGTCAATCCATCTATTTCTTTTGATTCTCTGGAGGATCCAGAATATGAGAAGTTTTTTGTTAGAGGACAATGTTTTAACGTCTCCTCTGACATTATTAATGCCTACCTGGGGAGAAGAACTACGCAGCCCGATCTTATCCCTCACTTAAACAAATTTGCTAAAAGAGATCATTAGGGATAAAACCAGAGTCTGGCCCTCTAAAGGCACTATGGATGCCTCAGACTTAACTGCTAAGTACTCCGTGCTCTATCGCGTACGAGTAGCTAACTGGGCGTCATCTTCTCATGGGTCCTCAATCAAGGCAGAACTAACAATCCTCATTTATCAAATAGGTACAGACTCTTCTATTGATTTTGGACAATTTGTTATTGATCACTTTGTGTGACATGCTAGATCGTTTGTGGTCAAACTTCCTATTAGTTTTGCTTCCCTTATATTTGGTATCCTCCTCCACCAACATCCAACTATCTTGAGGAGTACTGATAAAGTGGGGATGAAACCTGGTGTCATTGTGATCAACAAAAAGATGTTTAAGGGGAAGTGTGCACTGAATCTTGTCAGGAAGAATGTCGAGACCACTGTCAGGAAGAATGTGGACACGACTGAAGCATCATCTAGTTGCTCTGTGAGGTATGGTCCCATGTCTACCACAGTCCACAAAGATGTTACCGTGGAGATGAAGAAGGAAATCTCCATGATCGACAACGATATTGCCAACCTACAGCAGACCATCAAGAACCTGACCATGCGGAAGAAAATATGTGAAGGTTTGATCGACAAACTTCCTTTTCTTAGAGCAGATGTTTCTGATGAGAAGATCCCCATCCTTGAAGTAACTGATGAAGAAGAAGACTCCTCCAGCACCGAGGAAACCATCGATGATGTTGAAGAAGCCCCAAGCAGCGATTGTTCTTAACTTATGTGTATCTGCTTTCTCTCTCCCCCAGAAGTTCTTTGTGTCGATAGCCTTTGTCTCTTTTTGAGGAAACCAGCGGGAGATATGTTAAAGGCTAACTAATTAAATGACCAACGCTAATTGCAAGCAGGAGCAATCGCAACGCCAGCTAGATGAAGTGAAGTGTTTGCCTAAGAAATAGCCAAAGGGGGAGATTGTTGTTACGATATTGATTGGCTTATTTTTTAGGTGATGAGAAAGATGTCGAGCATCTGGCCAGGGAAGATGTCAAGATGTACATTACAACTTCTTACTCGACATCCTGAGTATCGCAGGATTCGTAAGTTTCCTTATTGTTGCTACGTTTAATTTTTGGCATAATTTTTTAGCGCAAAAGTAAGAAGGCATGCAACATGTTACATGACATGTTGAGGGACTTGTTACGATCCAGATTAGGAAAGATCTGAAGTTTTCCTATTTCGACGAAGCTTGGAGCGAAAGAAGAAAGACGCCACGAAGACTTGGAGCGCAAGAGAGTGACGTCGACAAGTCAGGCGACTTCCAGTTGGCAGTAGCACGTCAGCAATAGGCGGCAACTCTACTTGCCTGATTTATTCAGGAAGTCAGAACAGGCAAGATAACTTCCAACTGTCGTGGAAGGCGGCAACGACTTGCCTGATTTATTCAGGAAATCTGCAACTTCCTGTTCCTGATCTGAGAAGGATTAGGAATGTGAGCTGCTATAAAAAGCCTTGGGCTTCCCATTAGCAGATCATCCATTCTTGTTCTAACAATTGCAAGATTTCTCAGAGCTCTTAAACGTGCACCATTGGCGTGTTGAGAGGCTGATTAAGATTCGCTAGAACGGACTTTTGCTCCGATCAAACATTAAGTCGCGAAGACTAAGTGTTTGGATCGGTTAGGGTTTTTGTTTGTGATTGAAGACTCACAACTCCGTCGAAGAAGACAATGACACCGAGCATAGGCTTGCTTGAAGGGTGGAATTAAGAGGATCTCAAAGACAGGGGGAGAGGCCCTTGGTCGAGGTTGTTCACGGTGAGATCTATAGTAGCTTAGGACAATAGCTTGTGTGGTAGCTAGTTGGTGCTTGAAGTTGTACTATTGACTACCTAATAGTGAAAACCTTTCCACTGGCAAAGTGCCCCCAGACGTAGGTGCGGAGTCACCGAACTGGGTAATCATCTCTAGTGTCTTTATTATTATCTGTTTACTGTTTACGCTTACGGTTTACTTTTTAGGCAAGTAGTCGATACACAAGTTACGACTTTGTGTTCGACTTCTTGACTCGGCTACGATTCAGAATTTCAATTGGTATCAAAGGAGGCACCTTTTCTTTTAGGTGATTTTCCTGCAAAATTTCTGAATAGCCAATATGGACTCAAAGGAAGGAGGTTCAGTAAATCGACCACCAGTACTCGACGGAACAAACTATGGGTACTGGAAAGCTCGGATGTGTGCCTTCTTGAAGTCCCTCGACAGCAAAACCTGGAAGTCTGTCATCAATGGATGGGAGGAACCTTACTATGTTGATGCTCATGGAAATCAAACTAGCATCAAACCAGAAAAGGAGTGGAGCGCGGAAGAAGATGAAGCCGCCCTAGGTAATTCTCGTGCACTCAATGCTATTTTTAATGGAGTAGACAAATATGTGTTTCGACTCATCAACACATGCACAAGTGCCAAAATTGCCTGGGACACTCTTGATGTTGCTTACGAGGGTACTTCCAAAGTCAAAGAGCAGAAGTTACAGTACCTCACGACTAACTTTGAGGCCCTAACCATGAATGAAGACGAAACTATTGCAGAGTTTAATGTGCGCATCAAGGATCAGGCCAATGAATCATATTAACTTGGCAAGCCTATGACTGATGAAGATTTGGTCAGAAAAATGCTGAGAGCCCTAAGTCCCAGATTCAAGATGAAGATTACCGCCATAGAAGAAGTCCACGACTTGAAGACACTTAAGTTTGATGAACTCATGGGATCTTTAATGACCTTCGAGCTCTCTTTACCTCTTATCGAGAAGAAACATAAAGGTGTGGCTTTCAAGAGTTCTACCCAAAAGCAGAAGAACTTGACGCACTCTGATTCGGATAGTGACATTAAGGAAACTATCGCTATGCTAGCCAAAAACTACAATAAAGTCATGAAAAGATTTAGCCAGATGACAGGAAGGAATGTCACCCGAGAAGTCAGAGATAAGCCGCAGCTCAAGTTCCAGAAGCTCGAAAACTCAAATAGCGATGGAAGATGAGGAGAACGATCAGGAAAAGGAGTCCAGTGCTTTGAATGTGAAGGGTATGGACACATGCAAAAAGAATGTCCTAACTTTGTAAAGAAATAAAAGAAGGGATTCAATGCCTCTCTAACTGACGATGAAGATGAGGAAGACAGTGACGTTGAGCATACAAGTAACTATGTTGCTTTTACTTCCTCCACAATAGAGCAATCTTCCGAGAATTCAAAGAAGTATGACTCTGATGATGAGCTATCCGATGAGACTCTCAACAATGCATACAACTAATGGTATGTCAAGTGGCTTGAAGACTCTCAGGTAATCGAAAAAAAAAATGCTCTCGTTCTTTCTCTTAATGAAGACAAGTCACGACTTCTTGAAACCACTGTTGATCTCAAAAAGGAAGTTGCTCGGTTAAAAGGCGAGTTAGAACAAGTCACCAAGTTTGTAAAGATGATGAATCCAAGCACTGACACTCTAGACCAAATTCTCTCGATCGGAAAATCAGCTAGAAATATGGAAGGTCTTGGATATTCAAAAGAAGCCTCATCACCACACACCGTCTTCGTCCCTCAGAAGGTTGTCACCCAGAAGCCCCGTCAGAAGTCTCCTAACTTCACGCATGACCAAGCAATACTAGTAGAAGGTCTTACAACAAATAGCTTCGTCACTTTTGGAGATGGAGTCAAAGCTAGAGTACCCGGGAAAGGAAAACTCAACCTTCCCAACTCAAAGAGGCTCTATTAGTAGAAGGTCTTACAACAAATCTCATCAGCATAAGTCAAATATGCGATTTAAATCTGGATGTCAACTTCACTCGTGACAAGTGCTCGGTCAAAGACGAACAGCAGAAGGAAGTCATGACAGGCCACATGTCCCTTGATAACTGTTATCAATGGTCTCCAACAGTCACAACCTTGCCAACCAAGTGCCTTCTATCCAAAGCTCAAGAGACAAAGCTATGGCATCAAAAACTTGGTCACATCAATTTAAGGAGCATGCAAAAGATTCTCTCTGAAAAGGCGATCATTGGAGTTCCCACCCTCAAGATCATTGAAGGAAAAATCTGTGAAGAATGCCAGATTGGGAAACAAGTCAAGACGTCACACAAGAAGGTACAACATCTTACTACTTCTCGTGTTCTAGAACTTCTTCATGTCGACCTTATGGGACCTATGCAAGTAGAAAGTCTAGGAGGGAAGAAGTACATATATGTATGTGTAGACGACTTCTCGAAGTACACCTGGGTAGACTTTATTCGAGAAAAGTTAGACACCTTCTCAGTCTTTGAAGCCCTATATTGGAGAGTTCAACGAGAAAAGGGAAAAGTCATTGGAAAAGTCGTCCGACTTCGAAGCGATCATGGAAAGGAGTTTGAGAACATCAGCTTCGCAAATTTCTGTGATGCTGAAGGAATTGCACACGAATTTTCTGCTCCCATCACTCCTCAGCAAAACTGGATCGTTGAAAGGAAAAATCGCACTCTTCAAGAAATGGCAAGAGTTATGATGTTAGCCAAAGACATCTCGCAGCACTTTTGGGCTGAAGCCTTGAATACGGCGTGCCATATTCATAATCGAGTAACCCTCCGCCCTGGAACTTCGCTCACTCTTTATGAAATATGGAGGGGGAGGAAGCCGAATGTCAAATATTTCCATGTCTTTGGATCGATCTGCTACATACTTGCGGATAGGGAACCTCGACGCAAACTTGATCCTAAGAGCGACGAAGGCATCTTCCTCGGGTACTCCAGAAATAGTCGGGTTTTTCGTGTATTCAACAAACGCACCCGGACTATCATAGAATCCATCAATGTCGTGATCGATGACAGTAACGAGCAACCCAGTGACGAGGACGAAGAAGTCCTAAATCTCTCAGGAGAAGTCAGACCAGAAGTCAAAGGCAATGAGCGCAACAAAGAGTCTGAAGACGAAAACCCAATCATCCCGGATAAAAAGGCATCTCCTATAAGGCAAAGAGCTCCGTCAAGAAGAATTCAAAAGAATCATCCACCCCAGGATGTGATTGGAGACATTAATAAAGGAGTGCGGACTCGACAAAGGGCATCTCTTGACTACAAAGAGATGATAGGCAACGTTTGCTTTATTTCCAAAATTGAGCCAAAGAATATACAAGAGGCCATCAATAATGAGTACTAGGTCTGCGCCATGCAAGAAGAATTGGTTCAATTTGTAAGGAATGAAGTCTGAGAACTAGTACCCAAGCCTGACAATGTCAATGTCATCGGGACAAAATGGATATTCAAAAACAAGTCTGACGAGCAAGGAAACATCACTCGAAACAAAGCAAGACTGGTGGCTCAAGGATACACACAAGTAGAAGGAGTCGACTTCGAAGAAACTTTTGCTCCAGTAGCCAGACTGGAAGCCATACGACTTCTTCTCGGCATAGCATGCCATCTGCGATTCAAACTCTATCAAATGGATGTAAAGAGTGCCTTCCTTAATGGAAATCTGAATGAAGAAGTCTATGTAGCCCAACCAAAGAGATTCGAAGACCATGACTCTCCGCACCATGTCTACAACCTAAAGAAAGCTCTCTACGGACTCAAACAAGCTCCACGAGCATGGTATGAACGTCTTACCCAATTCCTTGTACAGAATGGCTATATTCGAGGGGGAGTAGACAATACTCTCTTTGTGAAGAAGGAAGGAAGGGACATCATGATTGCTCAAATATATGTCGACGACATTGTATTTGGAGGGAAGTCAGACAAGATGGTGGAACGTTTCGTCCAACATATGCAGTCTGAATTTGAGATGAGTATGGTCGGTGAGCTCACATACTTCCTAGGCTTCCAGATCAAGCAGATGTCAGATGGAATATTTATCTCCCAAAGCAAATACGCAAAGAACATTGTCCAAAAGTTCGGGTTAGAAAAGGCCTCACACAAGAGAACTCCTATTGCCACACATGACAAATGCACAAAGGACGAGATGGGAGAATCAGTTGATCAAAGCCTTTATCGAAGCATAATAGGAAGTCTTCTCTATCTAACAGCAAGTCGACCCGACATTGCTTACTCCGTGGGAGTCTGTGCTCAATACCAAGCCAATCCAAAAGTTAGTCACTTGGCTCATGCAAAGAGGATCATAAGGTACATCTCGGGAACCTCTGAATTGGGTTTGCTATATTCCTTTGATACCTCTCCTACTCTTGTTGGATATTGGGATGCTGACTGGGCGGGAAGCACACCAGATCGAAAAAGTACCTCTTGAGGTTGTTTCTACCTGGGGAACAATCTTGTAGCATGGTTCAGCAAAAAGCAAAATTGTATTGCTTTATCTACTGCTGAGTCCGAATATATTGTAGCCGGAAGTAGCTGTACTCAGCTTCTTTGGATGAAACAAATGTTGGCAGAGTTTGGAGTCAAGCAAGAAGTCATGACTTTGTTCTGTGACAACATCAGTGCTATCAATATCTCGAAAAACCCAGTGCAACACAGCAAAACAAAGCATATTGACATCAGGCACCACTTTATTTGAGAGCTTGTAGAAGACAAGAAGATAAAGCTCGAGTATTTACCCACCGAGAAACAAGTCGCTGACATCTTTACCAAAGCATTAGATGCTAACAGGTTTGAAAGTTTGAGGTCATCCCTTGGACTTTGCTGTCTGGAATAACCAGAAGTCAAGAAAGAAGAGTGAGAGCTTTTGAGTGAATTTTTACTCTCTCTCTATCTGGACCAGCCAAGGTCCACAAAATCTAGCCGGGCCCAAATCTCATTATCAGAAGCCCAGGTAGAATTATTTGCTTAAAAAATTCAAAAAGGGGAATGATTGAAAAACTGACGACAATCCAATCAGCTCTCAACCCCTTCAACTTCCGCAGAAAAAGCCTGCACAATCCTCTCCATCTTCCCAAAAAACTGCTAGGGCACCTCGAAAAGGCTAAAACAAATCTGCAACTGTAAGATTTTGCTCTTCTCTTCCAAACCAAAACCGATCGAGCAAATGGTTGGAACTAGAAGCGGACGCATACCATCTGCATCCAAATTACGAGCAAAGATTAGGGTAAAGATGATCGCTCGAAAGCTATCAGCCTCAAAATCCTCGACAAACAAATATGGAGTAAAGATTCGTAGATCTACATATCAGATAAAATCTTACTTAAGAAGTCCCCGATCAGAACAGCTTCATAAGAAGCGGTCGGTATGAGGCTAACTCTAAATGATCACGCTCTACTGATCATGGCCAGTAGGGGGCCAGAGTTAGGTCATAGTATCACCAGTCAGAGGTGATATAGGACGACCCGAATCATGAGTATGTTATATAGACACAGTCATGAACATACTCATATGTCGGATCATGAAATCACATCCTCAGACCGAAGGACCATTAAGGTCAATATGTAATGAGTGACGAGTTTGACTCAGTCTAACGTCTCCTGTAAAAGGGTGACAATAACGGCTGTGATTGGCTCGATCACGAGTTACATAAGTTGACTAGATGGATCTCTGAAGGATTTATCCCACATACGGACGTGTGAGCAGATATCAGTTTAGGCCACTTGATGAGTACAACTGAAATACAATAGCATGGCCATGCAGACGATACTTAATATCAGTTATAATTCAGTTAACTCAAAATCAAGAAACAGGACAATAGAACGAGGATGACTTGTCTATGCCTCGTGGTTGTCAAAGATATCAAGAGGATAAAAGGATAGATTCATGTACGACGAGGTTAAGTCGAAATCTCGATAATCACAAGTGTTGGGTAATCATGATGTCTTGCTAGAGGCCACTCATGATGGAAAGGGTAAAATGGTAATTTTACCAGTACGTCGACGCGTCGTGAGCCTAGAGGGTCACACACTTAAGGTTGAGTAAAACGGATGGAATCATATAGAGGAATCATGAGAGAGACAAAATCCGGTTTTGGATTAAACCGGATTAGACCGATTTCGGTTTAGGATTAAACCGGAATCAAGAACGGTTTAGCAAGACTAATTAATTATAATCTAATTAAATAGATTTAATTAAATTAGCTAAACTGGGCCTAGCCAAAATGGGCTAATCCAGAATGGGCTTCTCTACACAATTAATTAAAAGCTTTGGGCTTTAAGCCCATTAAGGCCTTTAATTAATTAAAAGCCCAAATAAGGTCTATAAAAGGGAAATTTTCAGATCTGAAAATTAAGCAATAATTTTACAAACCCTAGCCGTCCTCTCTCTCTCTCCCTGCCAAGTTTCGGCCGGCCCCCTCTCCTCCCCGCCTTCCGTCCGTTTTGCTTGCTTCGATCTTCTAGCAAGGTTCGTTGCAAGTATCCCTGGATTGCTCTTCCTGTGTGGACGTTCTTTAGAGGTTACTAAATCCAATTTAGTAACAAGGAGATTTTGATTCAAGGTAATACTAAATTTTAATCTAGTCTAGATCTCATGATCAATTCATGATCATGCAAGATCCGTATTAAACATGGAACTTTGAGGTTAATTTCTTGAATGGGCATGAAATTAATTGTCTGGAACCCTTATATAATTCCTTCAGTGGTATCAGAGGCTTGGTTATGCATGATTTTGTATTCGAGCATGATAGGCTAGATTTAATTTTGCAATTTAATTCGGTGTTGTGAATTGGAAAATTGCAAACTTTATGATTTTGGTTGATGAATTAGTTGCTGGAATTTTTTTAATGTTGCTGAAAATATTATTTTGATCGAGCAAGATCGGGATCGAGACCCGTGGAAGGCCGAGGCTAGCCGAGAGGCTAACCCCGGCCGAACCACGGGCCGATCGGCCGGAACGGGAAGGCCGACCAGATTTGCCCGTGGCAGATCTGGCCGAGCCTCTCGGCTCCGGCCAGGGGAGGGCCTCGGCCCGACCGTTTCTGGCCAGGCAGCCCGCCACGGCCAGCCCTCATGGGCTGGTCGGCCACGGCGCGGCTAGCCTGGCGGCTAGGGTTTCGGCCAAACCAAAATTGGCCCTCGGGTCAATTTTGGTTCGGTCAAACCAGTAGGATTTGGGTCAGATCCGACCCAGAAAAAATCCATAATTTTTCAGCAATTATTAATTAAAATTTCAGACCGGTTCGGTTTCGATAAACCAGCGCGAGAACCGATTTAATTCAGAAATTAACCGGTTTAAGAAACGGTTTAAATAAACCGTATTTTATGATTTAAATCAAGATAAAATTGGAATTAATATGCTTGCTTGATAACATGCTTGTTTGATAACATGATTGTTTGACAACACGGTGTTTGCAACATGATTGCTAAGTTAGCCCGAATTTAGGATTTAATTTCGGTTTGCAACCTGCGAGTTGCTTATGGGTTGTAATTTATTAGTGACCTGCGAGTCACATTATTTATTTTATTTAAATTAAATGTAATTACAAAGACCCAAGACAAGAAGAACCGAAGAGAAGGACGGTGATCCCGAGGAGGCATGGAGCCAGTAGGAGTCCAGGAGAATGAGGAAGGACAACACCTAGTATAGGTTCTAGTTTATTCCAGTAGGGTTAGCGAGCTAGCTAAAGAAAATTTACATTTATGTTTATGAATGTATGGATGGATGTGTGATTTAATTTTCATAAGTTCATGTTAATTAGATCATCACCCACATATGTAAAGATTAATAATCAGTCGATCACGCACATGTAAACCGGAATTGAAATTATCTCTACATGGATTTGTAGATGATAAATTCAAATTAAGATCAAATTATGATCAGTGATAATGAATATTTAAAAGGCAAATAATTTCAAGTCAAGCTAGATACCGCCCACTTTTCATCACTTCGATTAGTTCTCGGACTCATGGGTAGACACGATTAACGTGGATCCATGAGAATGGGTTCTAAAAGAAGATGGACCAGTTTGCATGGGTGCGTGCGCATTAGCGTAGTAGCCATGCAGATTGGACTATGCGTTGAAAATTGGTTGACTTGGCTGCGATTCTCAGATGATCTGAGCCAGGGTATCAGATATAGGGCAATGCCGTATACACACAATGTATAAGCCCTAGCCAAGAATCACATGGAATTGTGAAAGGACTGGATTGTCCTACTCCAATGTCCAAAACTGGGGCGATGAGATTAACACACTTTAGTTTTGGGTATGCGGAGATCTTGGTTTAGATTCAGACACAAGAATCAGAAATGTTCATAGTCAAGTGTCTCTTACTTCAACTTAATTAAGAATCTGATCGAATTTGTTTTCATGTATAGATTAGATGACAACTTCGCTACCCAAATCAACACGTTCTGGCAGTGAAGCCTTAAAGTCTCTTTTGTCGAATAACAGGCTGACTGGGACCAACTTCCTGCAATGGGAGAGGAACCTGAAGCTTGCACTTCAGTATGACAGACAGGAGTATATCCTTACAGACAAGCCTTTAAAAGAGCCTGCTGATGATGCCAGCGATGCCGATAAGAACGCTTATGAAAAGTACAAAAGCGATCGACAAGACGTTGGCATCCTCATGGCCGGGTCCATGGAAAATGAAACCCAGGACCAGTTCATGCATCTCATGGGAGAACCCCAAGAGATGATGGAGGAAATTAAAATATACTACCAGAAGAATGCCCGTGTCGAAAGATACGACACTCTTAGGGAGTTGTTTTATAGCAGGCTCAACGCTGGTGAGGCAGTGAGCCCACATGTCCTTAAGATGAAGCGGCTCTTTGATCGCTTGGCCAGTCTAGGTCATAAGTTCACAGAGCAGCTGAAAACAGACATAGTCCTGATGTCGCTTCCAAAGGCTTATGGAGATGTGATCACAAATTACAATCTCCATAATATGGAAAAGACCATCAAGGAACTACATGGAATGTTGGTGACAGCAGAGAAAGACCTCAAGGGCAAAACCCCTGAGGTTCTCATGGTCAATAAGGCTGTCAGTTTCAAAAGAGCTGGCAAACCTAATGGCAAGTCACCAGGACACTCCAACAAGGGCAAGGCACCAGCAGTGTCAGGTAAGGGTAAGGCGCCGATGCACCTAGCTGGGCAGATGAGGGCACCTAGAGGTCTGAGAATCCAAGCGGTTCCTAGAACCGAAGGGAGCACTTCGACCTCAGAGGTGGTCTGTTACTACTGCTAGCAGCAAGGTCATTGGAAGAAGGATTGCAGGCAGCACAAGGATTATGTGAAGAGCTTGCAGAAGGGAGGACACCCTTCAGGACCTGGATCAGGTATTTACGTTGTTGAGTATAATCTCAACACTACTTTCTCAGACACATGGGTAGTTGATACCGAAGCAGAATCTCACATTTGTGTTAATCTGCAGGATCTGGAAAGTAAGAAGCTCCTTGGGAAAGGCGAGCGGGATCTGAGATTCGGAGACAACAGTTTGGTGTCAACGACGGCTGTCGGTTCTGTTAGTCTTAGGATGCCCACAGGGCTTATATTAGTTTCTGACGATGTTTTATGTGTACCTACGTTTTGTAGGAATATTATTTCAGTGTCCAGTTTGGACAAACTTGGTTTTGTATTTGCCATAGACAATGGCTTATTTACCTTATCAAGAAATAATATCGTTTACGGCACAACATCTATGGTTGGTGGATTATATATTTTAAGTATTGATAACACTAACTACAGTTCAAACTATAACGTAAATAAGAGGTTAAAGTCGGATGACTCAAACCAGACTATGATGTGGCACTGTCGTCTAGGCCACATAGGCGAGAAACGCATCTCGACACTTCATAAGTGTGGGCTCTTAAGCCCGTTTGAATTCACACCAATCGAGAGATGCGAATCTTGCATTATGGGCAAGATGACAAAAGTGCCTTTTGGCGGCTTAGGTGAAAGGGCAAGTGATCTCTTGGGCCTAATACATTCAGACATATGTGGGCCCATGAGTACACAAGCCAGGAGAGGTTTTAGATACTTCATAACCTTTACCGACGATTTCAGTAGGTACGGGTATGTCTATTTAATGAGACATAAGTCGGAGTCCTTTGATAAATTCAAAGAATTTCAGAATGAAGTACAAAACCAGCTTGGTAAAAGTATAAAGGCACTTCGTTCCGATCGAGGTGGCGAATACTTAGATCAACAATTTCTCAGTCACCTAAGGGATAACGGTATACTCTCAGAATTAACCCCGCCAGGAACGCCTCAGATGAATGGTGTTTCCGAACGGAGGAACAGAACCCTGCTTGACATGGTTCGTTCCATGATGAGTCACGCCGACCTTCCAGTATCTTTCTGGGGCCATGCCCTAGAAACAGCCGCATTTATATTAAATCGAGTACCTACAAAGGCAGTGGAGACAACTCCATTTGAGGCTTGGCAAGGGAAAGCTCCCAAGTTGTCTTTCCTCAAGATCTGGGGGTGCGACGTTTACGTCAAGCGATTGCTTGGTGATAAACTCGAACCCAAGGCAGATAAGTATGTCTTTGTAGGGTACCCCAAAGGAACCATGGGGTACTACTTCTACAAACCCGAGGAAAACAAAGTCTTTGTTGCTCGAGGTGGGGTTTTCTTGGAAAGAGAGTTCTTATCCAAGAAACCCAGTGGGAGTCCTGTGCTTCTTGAAGAAATTCGAGAAGACACGGAACAGCCTGCAGATATTGTAGAGGTACCCGATAAGGTAAATGATCCAAGTCCTATTCCAACAGAAACTCCTGTAGGACCAAGGAGGTCTGAAATATCTCGTCAAAACCCAGTCAGATATGGCTTCTTAGCCACAGAGGGTAATGACTTGATAGATGTAGATCAGGATGATCCTGCAACAGTTCAGCAAGCCTTGGCCAGTCCCAACTCAAAAGAATGGCAGAATGCCATGGATGAGGAAATGAAGTCCATGAAAGACAATCAGGTCTGGAATTTAGTAGACAGCACACCTGGGATAAAACCCATAGGTTGCAAGTGGATATTCAAGTTAAAGATAGATTTGGACGGAAAACCTTAGACTTACAAAGCAAGACTGGTTGCTAAAGGTTATCGTCAAATCCAAGGTATGGACTATGATGAGACCTTTTCACCAGTAGCTATGATTAAGTCAATTCGGATGATGTTAGCCATTGCAGCATATTTCAATTACGAGATATGGCAAATGGACGTCAAAACCGCATTCCTTAACGGGAATTTGCAGGAGGATGTCTATATGACCCAGCCAGAAGGTTTTTCGATCCTAAACATCCCAAAAAGGTATGTAAGCTGCAACGATCCATTTATGGATTGAAGCAAGCTTCCAGGAGTTGGAACTTACGCTTCAATGAAGCCGTAAAAGAGTTCGGGTTCATCAGAAATCCAGATGAACCTTGTATCTACAAGAAGAGCAATGGGAGTAACATAGTGTTCCTGGTGCTGTATGTCGATGATATACTAATCATGGGAAATAACGTCCCAACCTTGCTTGAGACGAAAGCTTGGTTAGGGAAGTGTTTCTCCATGAAGGACTTAAGAAAGGCCGCTTACATTCTGGGGATCAGGATCTACAGAGATCGATCCAAGAGAATATTAGGTCTAAGTCAGAGCACCTACATAGATAAAGTGTTGAGAAGATTCTCAATGCTTAACTCTAAGAAAGGGAACCTCCCGGTAAGACATGGCATTAAGCTAAGCAAGAAACAGTGTCCTAAAACACCCGCTGAGCTTAAGAAAATGAATGGAATCCCGTATGCCTCGGCAGTGGAATCCATCATGTATGCCATGATCTGTACGAGGCCTGACGTATTCAGCTGTGCCAGCAGATTTCAGTCTAACCCAGGCCAAGATCACTGGACTGCCGTCAAGTGTATCCTCAAGTATCTGAGGAGAACAAAGGACGCCTTCTTAGTGTGTGGAGGGATAGAACGATGTGGGTCAGGAGCTCCTTGAGTGGATTAGATGTACTGCCGCTAAACGTCTGATCCCGGGAACTTATGTTGTGACAACACGGGGGCCGTAGCACTTGCTAAAGAGCCCAGATTTCACAACAGGACCAAGCACGTCGAGAGAAAGTATCACATCATCAGAGAGATGATTGATAAAGATGAAGTAGAGATAATCTACATTTCAACGCATGATAATCTAACTAACCCCTTAACTAAGGCGCTACCGCAGCCTAAGCATGAGGAACATGTCAAGGGAATGGGTTTAGATTGGAATACCAATTGGGTCTAGGGCAAGTGGGAGACTGTTGGGATTTGTGCCCTAGCACAATGTATCTTCAATCTAATCTTGTAATAAAGATTATTAGTTGAATAAAAATCGGCATTCATATTACTAAATGTTGTAGTAATATCTTAAGTATGATTTGATTTGTATCATTGATGTGTCAACACATAATAGTAGATCTACATATCAGATAAAATCTTACTTAAGAAGTCCCCGATCAGAACAGCTTCATAAGAAGCGGTCGGTATGAGCCTAACTCTAAATGATCACGCTCTACTGATCATGGCCAGTAGGGGGCCAGAGTTAGGTCATAGTATCACTAGTCAGAGGTGATATAGGACGACCCGAATCATGAGTATGTTATATAGACACAGTCATGAACATACTCATATGTCGGATCATGAAATCACATCCTCAGACCGAAGGACCATTAAGGTCAATATGTAATGAGTGACGAGTTTGACTCAGTCTAACGTCTCCTGTAAAAGGGTGACAATAACGGCTGTGATTGGCTCGATCACGAGTTACATAAGTTGACTAGATGGATCTCTGAAGGATTTATCCCTCATACGGACGTGTGAGCAGATATCAGTTTAGGCCACTTGATGAGTACAACTGAAATACAATAGCATGGCCATGCAGACGATACTTAATATCAGTTATAATTCAGTTAACTCAAAATCAAGAAACAGGACAATAGAACGAGGATGACTTGTCTATGCCTCGTGGTTGTCAAAGATATCAAGAGGATAAAAGGATAGATTCATGTACGACGAGGTTAAGTCGAAATCTCGATAATCACAAGCGTTGGGTAATCATGATGTCTTGCTAAAGGCCACTCATGATGGAAAGGGTAAAATGGTAATTTTACCAGTCCGCCGACGCGTCGTGAGCCTAGAGGGTCACACACTTAAGGTTGAGTAAAACGGATGGAATCATATAGAGGAATCATGAGAGAGACAAAATCTGGTTTTGGATTAAACCGGATTAGACTGATTTCGGTTTAGGATTAAACCGGAATCAAGAACGGTTTAGCAAGACTAATTAATTATAATCTAATTAAATAGATTTAATTAAATTAGCTAAACTGGACCTAGCCAGAATGGGCTAAACCAGAATGGGCTTCTCTACACAATTGATTAAAAGCTTTGGGCTTTAAGCCCATTAAGGCCTTTAATTAATTAAAAGCCCAAATAAGGTCTATAAAGGGAAATTTTCAGATCTGAAAATTAAGCAATAAGTTTACAAACCCTAGCCGTCCTCTCTCTCTCTCCCTGCCAAGTTTCGGCCGGCCCCCTCTCCTCCCCGCCTTCCGTCCGTTTTGCTTGCTTCGATCTTCTAGCAAGGTTCGTTGCAAGTATCCCTGGATTGCTCTTCCTATGTGGACGTTCTTTAGAGGTTACTAAATCCAATTTAGTAACAAAGAGATTTTGATTCAAGGTAATACTAAATTTTAATCTAGTCTAGATCTCATGATCAATTCACGATCATGCAAGATCCGTATTAAACATGGAACTTTGAGGTTAATTTCTTGTATGGGCATGAAATTAATTGTCTGGAACCCTCAAATAATTTCTTCAACATCTGCTCCAGAAGAAGAGGAATCTGAAGCAGAAGAAGATACCCAGATTGTACTACCATGGGTCAAAAAGGCAATGGGAGGGCAGAAACTCCCCAAGAATGTGCCTAAAGCTCCTACAGATAATGTCTCCTTCCACTCTGTAGACAATGCGGTTAAGTGGCAGTATGTATATCATCGAAAGATCTATCAAGAAAGAGAACTTTCCACAGAAGCGCAGGGGGATAAACTCAATCGTGGAACTTCTCCGCAGAGCAGGTCTGACCTATACGGTCATAAATATTGGGCCATTCTACCCAGCATTGGTCAAAGAGTTTATTGTCAACCTATCAAGCGAGTTTGATGATCCAGAAGACGTTGAATACAAAAGGGTGTTCGTTCGGGGAGAATGCTTCGAAATATCTGCCTCAACTATCAATGCCTATCTTGGCAGAGAAGACCCAGATATCACTCCAGAAGTCCCGCACTTGAACAAAGTAGCGGTCGAGATCACTGGAGGACGGAAGAAGGTCTGGCCCGTCAAAGACACCATTACGGCTACTGAGCTAACTGCCAAATACTCAATACTCTACCGCATTGGACTGGCAAATTGGGCACCTTCTACACATGGGTCGAGCATCAAAACCGAATTGGCTAAACTCATATACCAAATAGGTACGCAATCTTCTCTTGATTTTGGCTCATATGTTATTGAACATCTAGTCAAGCATGCCAAATCTTGTGTTGTCAAGCTTCCTATCGGGTTTCCTTCATTGATCACCGGTCTCCTTCCCCAACAATTTCCTCACATTTTTCGAGAGACGGATGTTCCGGGTAAGAAGCCACTGCCACTTGCTATCAGCCTCAAGAACTTCGAAGGCAAGCATTTGAGGGACCTCGCACCTCCTATGGCCAAAGCATCAGGAGCTGGTTCAAGCTCTCAACCCTCAAGACCTCTTGGCACTAGGATGGAGGAAGAATTGGTGGAGATGATCAATGACCTGGAAAAGTCAATTGCGATGCCATCAACCCGCAAAGTCGCCTGTGAAGCTCTTCTCGATGACCTCCGCTCTGCTCCTGCTGCTGAAGATGATGTTGATGACTCCACTTCGTTTTAAGTATTTCTCTGATTCACTATGATAAACTTGTTCCACACACACTTTTAAATCTGCGGGGTATGTCCGAGTTACTTTTCTGAACACTATGAAACTTGGTTTTATTTTGCTCATGTTTGAGCTGTTTATTTTGCTTATGGTGTGAGCTGGTTTTTACCCTGCTGTTAGTCGAATTTCTTTGTATAATTGCCTTTGGCAATATTGTTAGACGAACAGGGGGAAATAGATAGGATACGCCAGGAGTTACGCCAGAAGTCGCGCCAGAAGTTGCCCATAGAAGTCGCCGCTCCAGAAGCTGCTCCAGAAGTTAAACCAGAACCGCTCCAGAAGATAAACCAGAAGCCGCACAAGAAGTCACATCAGAAGTCACATACTTACTGTGTGCGTAACTGCCTCAAGGTGACGATGTGCCGGAAATGTGTTTTAAGTCACATCACTTGTTGTGCGTAACTGCCACAAGATAACTCACTTGCTGTGCGTAACTGCCACAAGGTGACGATGTGCTTAAAAAGGTGTATGCCTAAAAAATTGCCAAAGGGGGAGATTGTTGCTACGTTTAATTGTTGGCATAATTGTTTAGCGCAAAAGTAAGAAGTCGTGCAACATGTTACATGACATGTGGAGCGACTTGTTACGATCCAGATTAGGAAAGATCTGAAGCTTTCCTATTTCGACGAAGCTTGGAGCGAAAGAAGAAAGACGCCACGAAGACTTGGAGCGCAAGAGAGTGACGTCGACAAGTCAGGCGACTTCCAGCTGGCAGTAACACGTCAGCAATAGGCGGCAACTCTACTTGCATGATTTATTCAAGAAGTCAGAACAGGCAAGACGACTTCCAGCTGTCGTGGAAGGCGGCAACGACTTGCCTAATTTATTCAGGAAGTCTGAAACTTCCTGTTCCTGGTCCGAGAAGGATTAGGAATGTGAGCTGCTATAAAAAGCCTTGGGCTTCCCATTAGCAGATCATCCGTTCTTGTTCTAACAATTGCAAGATTTCTCAGAGCTCTTAACTGTGCACCATTGGCGTGTTGAGAGGCTGATTAAGATTCGCTAGAACGGACTTTTGCTCCGATCAAACATTAAGTCGCGAAGACTAAGTGTTTGGATCGGTTAGGGTTTTTGTTTGTGATTGAAGACTCACAACTCCGTCGAAGAAGACAACGACACCGAGCATAGGCTTGCTCGAAGGGTGGAATTGAGAGGATCTCAAAGACAGGGGGAGAGGCCCTTGGTCGAGGTTGTTAACGGTGAGATCTATAGTAGCTTAGGACAATAGCTTGTGTGATAGCTAGTTGGTGCTTGAAGTTGTACTATTGACTACCTAATAGTGAAAACCTTTCCACTGGCAAAGTGCCCCCAGGCGTAGGTGCGAAGTCACCGAACTGGGTAATCATCTCTGGTGTCGTTATTATTATCTGTTTACTGTTTACGCTTACGATTTACTTTTTAGGCAAGTAGTCGATACACAAGTTACGATTTTGTGTTCGACTTCTTGACTCGCTATGATTCAGAATTTCACTTATTATGAAGATATTCGGCGATTGTGAATTTGGAAGATCTCCATATATATTCAAGACGTTTAGAAAGTCTTAATTGTGTTATGATTCTGGAAAGATACATGTCATGATAGAGACTCTGAAAAGATATTCAGCGATAAGGAATTAGGAAACCTAAATCGATTAGGTTAAGGAAACTCTAATACGTTCCAAATTTATTTTGCAGCTGCTATAAAAGCTGAGGCTCAACCTTTAGTAGGGTTGACTTTTTGGTTGAATACACAGAGCTCTTAGACGTGAAGGTTTGGCGGGTTGAGAGGTTGTGTGTTCCACGAAGCACATTGTGTATCATTACAATAATCGAAAGATCTAAGGTGAGTGATTAAAGGTTTTCTTTGAATGTGTGATCGAAGATTCATGCACAAGAATAAACAAACGAATTGTGACATCCGAGCTGGGAGAGTACTCGTTGAGTGGAATCAAGACGGAGTCTTGGATTCAGGGGGAGTCCCTAAGATAGGTTTGCATTTGTAATAGTAGCATAGGGTATTGATCTGTGTGATGATCATTGATACTTGTATCTTGTGACTGATTACATTATAGTGAAACCTCTCCACTGGCATAGTGCCCCCAGACGTAGGTGAGATTGCACCAAACTGGGTAAACATATCGTGTGTCGTTGTTTATTGTTTTGTATCGTTATTGTTCATATCTGCTTACTGACGAGTTGTTAAGAACTTTGTCTGGATATTGTTCGTGACATCTTGTCTAACTCATCTAATCACAATTTCATATATAGATTATTTCTAAAGCAATAAGGATCCCCTATAAGAGCTACCGCCCTTGCACAATGTCAGAATCCCAACCCACCTAAAAGCTCAAGATTATTAGTTAGATTTGACTCTTTTCTTTATATACACCTATTTTATTTTACTTCTTTTACATGTGAGATTGACTTAACTTGTCCATCTCATGCTTGTGTGTGCGTTGGCTTATTTCCCTTTCACGCTCGTGTACGCATGAGCCTCTACTTCAATACACAAAATATATTTGGACTTCACTTATAAGAAACCAATAAAGTGTTTAAGTCTCAGAGATAAACACCTTATCGAGGATTTTATAAGGCGCAGTGGTCAAGCTTTGTGGACAAATCAAAACTTGAACCCTTTGAGTTGACATTGATAAATATGAGGTATCAGCCTAAAAAATTATTGGTTGAATTTAAAGTGTTCAGCACAGTCAGATTCAGCATGATGAATCTTCTTGTGATTATAAAGTGCACATCCTTAACCGTGTTTGAGTATCAATAATCGGTTAGAAATAATGATATGTGTTTAACATGAATTTTGGTGATCAATCACTACCACAACCAGCATAATTACACTGTGCCCACTAAATAATTGAGGAGTCCTTCTGGCCATATGCGAATAATTATATCAAGAAATGGTAAAATTCATGTTAGAGCTCTGTACCCATTGAAAGCAAAGTGTTAACAAACCAACCAAATAACAATAATTAATGTCCAAAAGCATTAAAATAAGCAATACCATAACATATTCATTGAGTCCAATGTGGTGTATGAACCCAATCAAGCCTGAGAAGAAAATCATTCTATTCATCTTGATTGCGTGATACATAAGACTCTATCCCAAGTGTAAACGGGCCGGCAAGGAAAGGGATGGGCGTCGCAATAACACAAGTTGGTGTGGGGAATCTTACTTCATGGGTGGGCTCATTCTAGACGTCAATGGTTGGTATCCACCACAACACAACATAACAACAATGAATCATCATGATTGATGGTGTACAATACATGGCTAAGTTGGAATCTTTGTCATGAGTGCGTGTCAACTTCGGAATCTTTTCAAGGCACCACAGCCACATTTTTCTCCTTGGAAAGGACTTGAATGTTATTTTTTCCTAACACTAACTAACCGAAGTTTTCTAAAATATCACAAAATGTAAAATTAATACAAATTTTCTATCTGTTGGGCCTCTCTTGAAGAGGGAGTCAAGTGACACACAACTTGCTTATAAAAAAATTACAAGTTTTCAATATTTTAAAAATAAAATATTTTATATTTTATATTTGGTATAAAAATTTTATACTTACAAGATAATAAGTAGTTATGATAAAAATTATTTTTAAAATATTAAATATATTATAATTTACTGATTTGTATATTTTTATCCAAAAGAAATATTAAATCAAATTACTTAATATACCAAAAAATTAATATTATATAATGGTAAACAATAAGTGCACATTTTTCTCAACCTCAATAAATTTCTCTTGATTTTGAATTGACGATATCGGTCAATCTCAGTTTGATTTCATTTTATCTTAACGAAGCTGGTGAAGAAATTGATATAACTCTATCTAAATTACCCATTGGTGTGAGGGTTTTTTTCACCGGTGAACACATTACTACTAGTGGCATTTAATCCTGTATGTCAGATATCTAACTTGCATCTATGTATTCTTGTAAGACTTATGGATATATGGTATATTGTAGGCCATACTGTAGAGTAAATAGTAAATACCAAGCATGTATTCTTGCAAGACTTATGGATATATAGTATATTGTAGGCCATAATGTAGAGTAAATAATAAATACAAAGTATTCGTATGATAGCATTTTAGTGTTCAGGTTCTGCATTAACCGTATATCTTGCAAGTCTACTTACAGTAAAAAAAAATATATCAGTTTTTCTATGTCATTAAGTACATGTAAGACTGTCTATCACTTTTGCTTACTCATTTGAGCAATACTCAATCGACGTTCTAACAAAACCAATATTAATTTTTATGAAATTATCAAGAACTTTATTAACATAATATGTAAGACTAAAAGAAAATCATTTTGTAGTTGTCGTAAATTTTATACTCAAAATTACATCATCAAGGCCCTAACAAAATTGATTTCAATGTGTCTTTTTTACTTAATCATACATATAATAACCATGTCATCAATGTATAACCATATTACAACATAACCATGTTCTATGTTCTTAGCGACTATCAAAATTTTCATTTCTTTTTTTTCCAGGAGCAATATGACCCTCATGTTGCTCCATGTATATATCTTTCTTGAACTCTTCATTAAGAAATATGGTGCTGATATCTATCTTATAAGTTTCAAGATTTCACAAAGCAACAATCGCTATTATCAATCTCATATAAACAATGTTGTAAATGTCGCACGACGTTATGATGGTGGACAGAGGCCTCCGGAGCCATGTCAGGACCATGGCTGGGCGGATTTCAATTTTTGTATTATATTTAATTATTTAATATACTTATTCATACAGAATTACCAAAATTCATACTCAATTAATATAATTACCTAAATTTTCCTAAATAGAATTTATAAATTGATCGTCTCAAATCCCTAAATATTAAACCATGCATGTGATTGTAATTAATTCAACAATTAAAAAAGTAATCATGCAAATATAATTTCATGAGCATGTTGAATAAGAATAAACACGTATGAACACAAATGGGAATTAATTCATTTAGGAATCTGATGATATAACAAAGAAGAGATTTGAGAAAGCAAAATCCAAATTAATTTTCAATTGAGAATTTCGTACATGAGTGATGCTTGTGGCTCTCTGATTTCCCTTCAAGAGCTTGATCTTTAGACCTCTTGAATTAATCTGGAGCTTATGGGAACTCTCTGAATTGAATAGCAAAAGTATTTGTGGAATTAAATTGGATATTTTCTCCAAATGCGTCGACCTCTTTTATAGTTGCCGATTCTCGGAAGGCCACGGGACTGTGTCCAATTGGCCACGGACTGTGTCCAATTGGCCACGGACCGTGTCCAATTGGCCACAGACCGTGGCCATTGTCGTGCCTTGTATTTCTCGCTCACGATTCCTCCACGATGTCTTTCTGTTGACTTGTCGTATGGCCACGGGGTGGCCTCGGACCGTGACCCTCGGTCACGGTCTAAGTCTTCGCTCGCAAGTCTCGGTCATGGCTCTGCAAAGGCTCTACACGTTTTGAAGTGGGTCGTGGACAACAACCACATGTCGCATATATTTGATGGCTAATGGGCTTACCACGTGGCGTGGCCTTTGTTTCGTCACGAACCGTGGCCTTTGGCCTCAGTATAAGCTTTAGTTTGGCTAAAATAGTTGGGCTCTGAGGTCCAAGTTGATGGCCACAGGATTGGCCCACAGGGGTCACAAATCTGTGGCCCTTGGCTATGGAGTTTTTCAAATTTGTCCCGGAGATGGTCCAAAATGACCAAAAATCAACAATACACTCAGAGTACCTATGAAGTAAACGAGACATAAAATGAGGGTAAAGTGTACCCAATTGAGATAAAACAAGATCAAAATGGGGTGAATTGGTACCCTAAAAGCGGTATAGAATTACCCTTATCAGCACCATGTTCAGGAGCTCACGTATTCTCTCTTTTCTTGTTAGAATTGTCTTTCATTTTGTTGCCCATGTACAGTAAGACGCCTTCCTTTGAGCATAGAATGTATTTTAAGCTGATACCAACATTTGTTTTCTTCTATGTGCCTAGTCAAGACACGAACCCGAAAGCTTTTGCATATTTTTTGTAGTGAGCTATTCTAGTAATTAGAGTAGTAAAATTCATATCAATTTATGGTTACAAGGAGGCGTTGCAATTTGGAAGGTATGTACCATCAGCATATGGCGCTCACGGGTTAAAAATGTCATCGTTTGATGGTTCATTGTCGATAGGAGAACATATTATTGATATGTCATATGTTTGTTAATTACAGGTTGGTTTGAATTAAGAATAATTGTATCTATTGAATAATAGCTTACATGGGAAAGTTGTATGTGGGTGTTCCATGGAGACACTCATGCCTGCACCAATGATATATTGGAGCGAGTTCTTTCAACCGGATTTCTGTCTATCCATCAGTGTGGTTGAAGAATCGCGTGTATTTTTAATGAGATGAAGGTTCGTCGTTTCATGCAATGAGGATGTGGCAGTTTGAAGTCATGTTCGTTTGATGGTTCATTGTCGATATGAGAACATATTATTGATATGTCATATGTTTGTTAATTGTAGGTTGGTTTGAATTAAGAATAGAATTTTGAATTGGAAGAATTGTATCCATTGAATAATAGCTTACATGGGGAAGTTGTACGTGGGTGTTCCATGGAGACACTCATGCCTGCGCCAATGATATACTGGAGCGAGTTCTTTCAACCGGATTTTTGTCTATTCATCAGTGTGGTTGAAGAATCACATGTATTTTTAATGAGATGAAGGTTCGTCGTTTCACACGATGAGGATGTGACAGTTTGAGGTCATGTTGTTGTGTATTAGAAACCACTTAGAAGCAGTTACTGGATAAGATTTTCAATGATATATTTTCCCTTTTAACCATATACATAGAGGTTTTTAATATTCTCTTACTTTTGAATGTTTGTAGCCAGTTATGCAATGACATTTGTCATTTTTGTTGGTTTCTAGGTTTGTCTACTAACCGTGGATTTTCATAGATTTCTACCCTTAAAGTTTAGTGTTTGGAGGTGTATACAATTAGGATTTTAATGGATCTTGAATGACTTTTAAAAGTTCATGAATTCTTAAAATTCATAAGACTATTTCAAGTTTATAAAGAGTCTTGATGATTTTAATAGAATGATTTTGCAAATCTCATGATTTGAGATTATACTTATAAAAGAATTTTTTATGCCTACAAAAATTTTCAAAGTCATCCATCTCTCAAAATTATTCAAAATCATTGACTTTTAGAATACTTTTGAAATTTAAATCATGATTGAATACCACAATCATGAATTTGTTTATGATTGAATACCACAATCATCAATTTGTTTATGATTGAATACCACAAGACTTAAAAGTATTTTTAAATCATGATTGAATACCAAAATACTTGGAAATACTTCTTAAATCCATTAAAATCATGATTGAATACATCCCCCTTAGTGTTTATAAAATAGATAGCCCGAAGGTTGATCAATCATTTCATGATTATAAACATTATCTTGGTCAATTATTATATTTGATTATATCATTTAGTGTATCCAAAGATAACAACATGTGTCTAGTTGTATTATATTTAGTAACTAATGAAGTGAACAAATTGACGTATCAAACTATTTTAATATTATGCTTTATTGAATCACTCACATAAGATACTTCAATGCACTTGATTGTATATAAGTATGTTCTTTGAATCTATCTATATGTTTGAGTAGCATTAACATTAAGTAATTATATGATTGGATCATCTAAGACTGTCTCTGTTATGTTAAATGAAGTGAACAAATTTAATTATGTTTCAGTGTACTAAATTTTGATCCAACACTCTAAATGAATAAGCTCGATGCTACGAATGAGTAACGGAAAAAGGGTATGGTTTAAAAATTTAAAACACATTCAGGGGCATTTTACTCTTTTTAATAAATTTTAACGGAAAATGTCAAGTGAGATAAATTGTCAAATTAGGGGGTGCATTCATCAGTCCTGTCCAATGCGCTTCTTTTTAAAGGTTATCAAAGTTCGTCTGCATAAACCAGTCCTGACCAGTGCGCCCCCACTCAAAGAAATCAAAGTGTTCAAAGAAATCAAAGAGTTCAAAGTGATCAAAATGTTCAAGTTCAAACTCAATTCAGTTTACACGGTATTTAGTTTGAGGGAGACTATTAGACTATAGGCTCATTAATTAATACTATGTACTATGGTTTCCTTATTCTATAGGTATTAGGGTTTTCTATTTAGTTTTGTTTGGATCATATATAATGAGTCCTCCCCTATTGTATTTGAACATCAAGAATAATAATATCAAAGTTAACTCTCTCTCTCTCTCTCTCTCTCTCTCTCTCCTACACCAGCCAGTACCTCCAGCTCCGCCTCCCCAACAGCCCCAAGCCCTCCCTCCTCGCCATCGCCTCCCCGCCGTCCCTCGCCATCTCCCTCCTCCCTCCTCGCCATCGGCGCGTTCGACTTCCTCGTCAAGAGCGTCGCCGGATCCACCGCCGAGCTTCACCGGATCAACAAAATTTTGGGTTTTTGGTTTTGGGGTCGGTTACACCCATAACCGACCGAACCGCTCAATTGGGCGGTTATAACCGAACCGACTGATTAACCTACGGTTCGGTTGTCGGTTTTGTTAGTTCCATAACCGAACCGGTCGGTTCGGTTCGGTTCGGTTATGGTCGGTTCGGTTCGGTTATGAAACCGTGAACACCCCTACTATGTATTATGGTTTCCTTATTCTATAGGTATTAGGGTTTTCTATTTAGTTTAGTTTGGATCATATATAATCAGTCATCCCCTATTGTATTTGAACATGAAGAATAATAATATCAAAGTTAACTCTCTCTCTCTCTCTCTCTCTCTCTCTCTCTCTCTCTCTCTCTCTCTCTCTCTCTCTCTCTCTCTCTCACATATATATTAGATTATAGGCCCATTATGGTTAGCTCATTACTTAATATTATGTATTCTGGTTTCCCTATTCTACAGATATTAAAGTTTTTTATTTAGTTTGGTTTGAATCCTATATAAAGGGTCCTCCCCTATTGTATTTGAATATCAAGAATAATAATATCAAAGTAAACATGGTATCATAGCAGGTTTTGTTCTTCGCCAAGGCTTACGCTTTATTCGAGTTCTACCCACTCGTCAATGATGAGTGGATAGGGCAATCAAGAAAGATTCGATGTTCTTTGTTAAATTCAATGGCAATTAAGAAAGACTATTATTCATCCGTCCCAATGTACTGTTCATCTGTCACATAGTGTTGTTCATCGGTATTGTTTATATATTACTGTTCACGTGAAAAAAAAGAAAAAGAAAAGAGAAACGAGAAAGAGAAGAAAATAAGAAAAAGAAAGAGAAGAAGAAAGAAGAAAAGAATAGACTATTAGAAGAATAGAAGATAAGAAGAAAAGAAGATTAGAAGAAAGAAAAAGAGAAGAAAAAAAAATAGTAGTTTTTTCAAAGGTTTTCAAAGCTCATTTTCATCCATTAGTTTTGGCCCAACCGCCCCCACTCAAGGTATTTAACGTTATACCGTAATATGAAAAGCGGTACATGAACATCCCCGTAATCCGGAAAAGTTATCAAAGTGTTCAAAAAGTTATCAATGAAGATACTGCATCCACAAAACCTGGCTAATGCGCCCCCACTCAAAGGTTACCAAAGTTCGTCTGCATTCATCAGTCCTGTCCAATGCGCTTCTATTTAAAGGTTATCAAAGTTCGTCTGCATAAACCAGTCCTGACCAGTGCGGCCCCACTCAAAGAAATCAAAGTGTTCAAAGAAATCAAAGAGTTCAAAGTGATCAAAATGTTCAAGTTACTCAATTCAGTTTACACGGTATTTAGTTTGAGGGAAACTATTAGATTATAGGCTCATTAATTAGTACTATGTATTATGGTTTCCTTATTCTATAGGTATTAGGGTTTTCTATTTAGTTTGGTTTGGATCATATATAATGAGTCCTCCCCTATTGTATTTGAACATCAAGAATAATAATATCAAAGTTAACTCTCTCTCTCTCTCTCTCTCTCTCTCTCTCTCTCTCTCTCGTCGATCTGGCAGATCACGCCTCACCCCGATCGAACGAACGTGATCTAAATATAGCTCCACAAGAAGCTATAGCCTCTCTGCGGACATACCGAGACCTCATAAGTTCGTCCTTGCTAGGCATGTTTAGGTACATTCGAACCCTTTGTGTTCTGCCCTAAATGCTACAAGGCCTCAAATCTAGATTCAGATATATAAGGTTGTGACATAAGGTAGGATGAAAATATATTTTTCTTTAGACCATAGTAACGTATTGAAAAAATTAAGAAATAAAAATCGAACCCAGTATTTAAACCAATTAATTACGGTAACATATAATTAATTTTGATCTAATCCGATCGGCTTCATTTCAACACACTTAGTTCAGTTTGACATTTAAGTTATAAATCATAAATTATAAACAATAATTATCATTCATTTTTTGTATAAGTTATAAACTAAATATCATTGATTTAGGATATGCCTCCGGTCCAAAGCATTTAAAAATGATTATAAATCATTCATGTTGTCTTTAATAAATAATAAATATGAATTTATATATATTTAATTATTTGTTTGTTATAAAACATGTTTTGCCGCGATCTCTCCGAATTTGTTAGATCTCCTTTTTTCTCAGTTGTCCGATAAATCTCCACGATCCGAGTTTCACAACCACGCTTGTAAGTGATATTGATTATATCATTGGTTACTTCTTCATTATACAAGATAATGGTTGACATGTTGTTTTCAAATATTAGAATTGCAAATTTTTAAATTTAAGGAGAAGGAATGCGAGTGCAAGATTTCAAAATGCAGTTTTAAAAGCATACTGATGTGTTTCATTTCATCTATCTAGGTCCAGCTCAGCCCAGCCCAGCCCAGCCCAAACATAGAGTCCAATCAATAGACCCAACAAGTACACCCACCAACTTGCTTGCGGCCTCCTTTGTTACTGTAAACACACTTGTCTTTGTTTGATTACATGGTAGAAGCTAAAACAGATTAGAAATGGAGGATCTGAAGAGAGATAATTTTGGATCTTGCTAACAATAGTGCGTGGGAGAGATGATGATTTCGAAATGACATCTAACTATTTCGAATTGACATTTTTATATCCTAACTAATTTTTTATATTTTTTAGTACCTGATTATTTTTATTAAAAACTTACTTCTAAAATATCTAAACTAACTCTAGTTTTGATTTCAATTCTACCTGATTTACTACGGACCGGTAGTGAACCGGAACTGAATTGAACTTGATTCAAATTCATAATGAATTAAAAAAAATTATGGTCTAAAATTTTTGTGAAACGGAAGAAATAGAATTCAAAACTAATGATATTTTAGGTAATTTTAGGCATTTTAGGAGAAAATTGTCAATAAAAATAGTTATAGTACTAAAAAAACGAGAAAATTAGTTAGGACGTGAAATTGTCATTTTGAGATTGTTAAGTGTAATAAATTGTCATTATCTCTTAAATTAATAAAGGTAATTTATAACTGCATTGATGGAATAGTAAAATTGAAAACAAATAAGGGCAATTTGGTCTTTTTAAAAAAACTGTATTCCATTTCAAAATTGGGCAAGAAGACGTAGGAAACAAATTTCATATTCAAGTTTGAAAGTCCTTTATGTGAGTTACATTTGTCAAACATGCATAGAAGAAGACTTGAAGAATAAGGTCAATTTTATAGTTTAATATATTTCAATTGTTGAGAAATTTAATAGGCATTTGAGTTTTTAATTTGCAAAATTAGATTTGGTATTGGAAATTGGGTAAAACACCACCCAAGACAATAGTCGCCATTCGCCAACTATCGTTCTATATAGTGGAAATTTTGTATTAACCTTTCAAGTTATGTTTTTAAAAAACGTTTATTTACTAAAATTTTCAAACTAACTTCACGAGTATATTAGTAGCCTCGCTTAACCTTCAACATACCTAAATTAAATTCGATGATGGTACTGCTGATTTCAAGCATGTAGTTTATCATATCAAAATAAACCGTTTTAATCACACTATTACAACTAACACCAGAAAAATTTATTTATACACTGAATTTTGTACAGCTTTGAAAGAATAAGAGGTTAAATGGAGGATGATAGAATTTAATAAACGTGTCATCTCTAAGTACATTAATGAATATTTTAGCTCAGTAATTTAGGGCCTAAATAAAAAATTTGTTTATTTGACTCAGGTATAAGGTTCAAATCACAGCATGATATCCAGAGATGTCCTGCTTATATGCAGTTGTTTCTGTTTAACATCAATTGTTGATATTAGTTGTTGTGTTTAACATCAATTGTTGATGTTAGTTGTTGTGTTTATGTTGGTGTTTGGTTTTTGACAGGTTGATTGAGGGGGCTTGTTATGCGTTCTGCTGCCAGATAAAAGAGTTTTTTTAGTCAGTAGTTTACGTTCGATTTACGGGTGTGAGATTGTTCCACCCAATTTGTTGAATGAATAAAATTGTTTGATGATTTAAAAAAAATACTTTATACACAAGAATCTCCTTGAGCGTATAAATTAGAAAGGTTGATGGCGTTTTCCGTATTAATTCTCCACTTTATGATGTAGAGAAAGTGCATATATAAAATAAACCGGCCACCCTTAATTAATTAGGACTCTAAAGTAGATAATATGGGTCAATTCTTTACTTCAATATTCAATCTGATTAGATGATACAGATAGTTTGATTTTGACATTTATATTAATTTTAAGTTCCTTCACCTAATCCTTTGAACCTTCCCATTTCGCAACTTATGAATTATAAGGATTATATAATGATAAATATTTTCCAGTACTTTTCATCAATACTTAATTACTCCTTTTGTTTAATATTTTGCTATTCTAAAATGTTTTTCTTATACTACATATACTAATGATGATAAATAACCCGTTGCACAGTGTCCCAGATTGTCTCGGTTGTGACCTCGGCCACAGTTCGAGCCGGGGGTGTTTCGTTGGGAGGGTTTTGGTGTGGCAAGTAGTCTAGGTTGGGTGGGTTAAAGTACTTGAGTTAGGCCGGGTTATATATATATATTCGGCTGAGAACCTATCATTATGTCAGAACATGAGAATAGACCATGACCATTCAATGAGGGTTAGTTTAGAAATAGAAAATATCTATTTATAATAACCAAACCTAATTACATGCATGATCAAATATAATTAATATAGTTCATTAAATATTTAAATTTATTTCTAAAATTAGATTTATACATGTAAGATCTAATTTAATACTAAATTAGATTTCTAAATTTAATCTTTACGAATATATACAACAGATATTACATTTTTCCGTCTATAAGTGAACTATGTCCAACACAAAGTACAAAATGTCCTCCAAATTAATAACAAACAAAATATGGTCTCGTCATTATAATTATGAGTATCGATATTGTCCGACCTGAATTGAACTATATCCATAACAGACCATGTATGTCCTGACCAAGATTATGGAAAATATGGTTCATACTTACCACTAAAGTTGTTAATATTGTCATTGACCTGTGAATTATGTCCACACAAGAACATGTATATCCTACCACAAACATGTGAAAACATTATCATACATGTCCAATTACTATAAATGCCCGTTTGTAAGTGAATTGTGTCCATACCAGAACGAAGTTTGCCCACCATAAGATAATGGAAAACACCAGAACATGTATGTCCTAAAAAATATTATGAAAAATAGGGTTAATGCTTATTAGTCAAGTCTTTAATATTGTCCGTCGAGAAGTGAACTATGTCTACATCAGAACAGGTATGTGCTACTGCAAATTATGTGAAAAACATAGTCATACATGTCCGATTATTATAACTGTCCATTTGTGAATGAACTATGTTCATATCAAAAAAAATTTTGTCCATATATTATTCAACATAAATAAAAAGAGATAAAGGGAAAAAGTAAAAAAGGGAAGTAATTAATGTATATTTTTCCACATATATAAAAAAGATAAGAAAAAATAGAAAATGAAGTAATTAATGTATACTATTCCGCGGATAAAAAATGTAAGTAATTAATCAAGAGATATTATATATGTCAACTATGTATAATGACGATTGTGCCCTCAATTGGATTATTTGTGCTAAAAAATTCACTTATCTCATTAACGAGACCGAACAGCTGGGATTTATTCTCATGTTCTAAAGTTGGGTAGAGGTTCTCACCTGATTTATACCATATATATGGGGAAAACTTCATATGATTACACCTAAAATGAGGTTATTTGCATATAATTATATCGAGATATTTTTTTTTCATTGCAGAAATGCCTTGTTTGGCAAATTTTCACTGTTACAATTTATGCCATTCAATTTAAACTTTTTATTTTGTTAGAAAACTAAAATTCCCTAAAATTTCTTGTGAGGCTGCAACTGAACGAAACAGGCACACCTAAAGGTGCGAAGAAAGTCATAGTTAGAAGGACGACCATAGAGACATTCGTAAGAAGTTTTCTCACCGATAACAGGAGAGGGAACTCTAATGATAGTGTAGACAAACGTGAGAGCAGCTTCACCCCAAAATTGCTCAGGGTAAGCCGCAGAGATGACCAAGGTGCGAATAGAGTCAAGAATGTGACGGTGTTTGCGTTCAACCCGACCATTTTGTTCATATGTACCTGTACAAGACCTTTCCATAACAATCCAATGAGAGGCAAGTAGATCAAGAAAATAAGTTTCCTTAAATTCAGTACCATTATCAGTACGAAAGATTTTGATGACTTTGGAAAACTAGGTCTTAATCATGTTACAAAATTTAGAATAAATGACATTCAGGTCAGATTTATTATGCATCAAGTAAATCCATGTAAAATGAGTGTAATCGTCAACAAATATGAAAAATCAACGTGAACCACCCATAGAACGAGTTGGCGATGGTCCCTATAAGTCAGAGTAAATTAAATCAAAAGGTGCAGGTGAACGTGACTCATTTGTAGAAAAAGAAAGTTTATGGTGTTTACCGAGTTGACACGATGCACAATCGCTGACTTTTGTGGGTGAAACTGACCCAAGAAGACCACGATTAAGTAGACGACTTAATCGTTGAGAAGAGGGATGCCCGAAACGAGAATGTCAACGATCAGTAGAGACGACAGCACCTCACTGATGTGATGTGGATGATGGTAGTTGCATATATGTAAGCTCAAACAGGCAACCACTCTTACCCCTATTTCCATAGATTTGTCCCGTTTTTGAATCATACACAGTGACAGACAATGAAGAGTCATAAAACTTAACATCAAAACCCATATCACAAAGTTGACCCACAGAGACAAGATTAAGAGATAGTTTAGGGACTAGCAAAGTATCAGGAGAATTTGAGATAGGTTTAGCTTTCAAAAATAAGGAAGAATTCAGACTCATATGATTGAAGCATGCAGAATCATAATATCAGGGATCGGATTTACCTGAATGATTTGATTGAGGAGATTTGCCAGGATTGGCTGACATGACAGATTGACTGATTGTGTGTGGTTTGAGTTTGTCGAGAAGTTCATAAATCTCCTGAATGAGATGAGTACAAGAATTACGAGTTGCACTAATACTTGAGGTAGCAGCAACAATGTTAGAACTTGAGCGAGCTATATTTGTAGAAGAACCATATCTTGAACGACGAGTCGGGTAAGGCCCATATATTGCTCGACGTAGTGGACAATGTGCAATCCAATGACTCAATTTCTTGCAGTAATTGCAAGTAGATCTCATGTAAGATGTGTTCCTGCTGATCATGTTGGAAAAAAAATTGCAAAAGAATTAAAGGTAAGTTTTTTTTAACAGTGCGGACACGCGTGTAAGACACGCGTGTGTGGGCGAAGCAGCGCGTGGGTTTGACGCGCGGCGGCATGTGGAAGACATGCACAGCGAAGAACAACAAGGTTGATGCAGACGGACCAGATTTTGGCCAAGGAAGCCCCACTTGCCGGCGGTGAAAATCGAAGTTGGCTGGAAAATACTGGAAAAGAGCTCCTGAGACCGAATATGTTGGGAGGCGCGTGAGCTGGTTCAGGAGCGACGACGACTTAAGGCGGCTGCACAGATTGGCCGAACTTGGAGCGAGGAAGATTCACGTGCTAGATGGAGGTCGACAGTGGTGGCGTCTTCAGATTCGGTGAGTCCGCGACTGTGCTGGCGACTTGGGCTGGCCGGAGAACGAGCTAGGACTTTGCGGTGGAGACTTCTGGGCAGATATGACAATGTTGTCCGTAATATATTTACCAGTAATATATTAAGATTCAGCCGAGTATATGATAGCCTGCAAAAGAGTTTTCAGTTTTTTCACATCACTATGGAACATCTTATCCATTATGTTACAGAGAGCAATAGGTCGGAATTCACCAACAAAAATTAGATACCTACTCTTAAAAATTAGAACTAGATTAGTGTCGTTAAGACCCCGAGATAGCATCCATGTTCTGAAAATTTAATTAGCAACCCGAGTAACGTCCAACTTCACACTGGATTGATAAGTCTATGAAAACGCAAGATTAAGTCCAAGCAGACATGGCGATTTGGTCAAATCTATACCTAATAGATCTTTCCGGACCTTGAGATATTTATTAATAACTTGCGTAATGTAACATTAAAGTATAAAGTATAATTTCATTTCCCGATATCCAATAAAGCTTATTCAAAATTAAATCTTATTAGAAGAAATGAAAATAGTTCAATTCAATTTAGATTATAAATAAATAATACAAACTTTAAATGAAGATCAACATGTTTTTGTTTTCAGCAACTTAATTTTAGGATACTGACATGTTATTATACCCCACTATGTTTTCAAGTTCATGTTAAATGAAAGCATCGATAATCACGGATGTTGGGTAATCATAATGTCTTGCTAGATGCCAGTTATGATGGAAAGGACAAAATGGTAATTTTGCCAGTCTGCCAACTGGTTGTGAACCTAGAGGGTCACACACTTTAAGCAAGTTATATATAGCAAAAGGACTTGTAAAGTCAGTGTACGAGAAGTTTGAGAATTGAGAAAATTCACTTTCGGTTTAGTTAAATCGGAGCGGAATAGACAATTTTCGGGCTAGATTTTGGACCAGACGGTTGAGGAAATTGATCTAAGTGAATTTGAGTCGGTCTAGCTAAACCATTTAATTAGAACCAAAGTCTTAATGGACTTGAATAGTTTAATTAAATGGATTTGCAAGAAAGACCATTTGATTTATTATTTTTAAGAAGAGTTATTTTTAGTTCTTCATGAACTATTTTAACTCCCCATCATTCTCTCTTGGCCGAACCACTCCCACCTCTCTCTCCCTTCTCATTTTTCTTTCTTTATCAACATCTTCTAGTAAAAGTGTTGAAGAACTCTAGTTGTTTGAGAGAGCTTGCTTGTGTGGATACAACCAGAGGGTATAGATATCTATACTTGGTGATTTGATTAAATGGAAAGGTACAATTTCCAGATTTTATGCATGTTTATATGCTGAAATTATTTATCACATGATGATCTTTAATTGTTTTATTATCGAATCCATGGTTATATTGCTTCCGCTATAAATGAGGTTTATTGATTTGGACCTCATGAATTTCTTCAGTGGTATCAGAGCATGTGTTGATATGTGATATTGATTTTGAGCATGTTAGGATTAGAATTAAATTCTAGAAAAATTCATATGCGTATTTCGGTAATTGAATTGCATGAATATGAAAAATCTGAAATTTTTTGAATTGATTTTGAAAGCTGAAAAAATTGATTTTTTGGGGTTGTTTTGGGTTAGTCATGGCCGAACCATGATTAACCAGGGTTGAGACCTTTGGTGGACCATGGAAATCCCTCGGGCCGACCATGGTCAGCACCAAAGGGCGACCACGGATGGCCCGCGGGCCGTCCATGGGTGCTGTCGCGGGTTACCACGGTCAGCCCTCGGCTCGACCATGGAATGGTCCACCGGCCGTCCATGGGCGCTGCCGCGGGCGACCATCGGTCAACCCTTGGCTCGACCATGAAATGGCCCGCGGGCTGTCCATGGGCGATGCCGAGGGGCAGACCAGGTCGAGGGCTGATCTGCCGGTCCTTGGCCCGTGTCAATTCCCGGGAATTTCCCAAAAAATTAGTTTTTCAAGACCCGGTCCGATTTCGATAAATTGGGAGTAAGCCGGTTCAATTTCAACTAATCAAGATTAAACAGTCCAGTTTCGATAAACCGAATTTTGTTCCCCACATTTAAGCAAGATAAAATTTGGAATTAGTTTTGTTGTTTTTATAACATATTGTTTAATAATATATTGTTTGACAACATGATTGATTTCAATATGATGTGTAGCTTAGCCCGTATAGATTTCGGTTTATTTTGCAACCAGTGTAGTTGCTTTGGTTTGTAATTTAATTACGACCTGCGTGTCGTTGTATTTTTGTAATTTCATTTATTAATGTAACTATGAAGACCGACGCAAGAAAGAAATCAAGACGGAGTTGGTGGAGTTCCTAAGGAAGCTCGAAGTCAGTAGGAGTCCACGAGGAAAAGACGAGCGCAAATCTAAAGATTTAGTCTTTAGGATTTGTTCTTCGTTTTTCTTAGTTTTTTACGGGCTAGGTTGTACATATTTATTTATATTTATGTTTGAATGTATGTTTAGTTTAAATGCATGATTTAATGTAATTTAAACTATCACCCACATGCAAAAGATTAAAACTGGAGTTTAATTAGATTTGCATGTAATTGGACTTGAAATCATCTTTACATCGATATGTAGTTGATGATTCCAATTAAGATTGTATTGATATACAATCAGGAGTATTAAAACACTTATTCGCAAGTGATTACAAGTCAAGCGAGATACCACAAAAACCTCAACACTAAAAAAATCTTCGAACATGTGAGTGGGTGCGCCTACGCGGAGCACTCATAGGGGAGAGTGTCTGATGAGATTGGCAGTTTTTATATGGATGTCGTGCGCCTACGCAGAGCATCCACATTAGAACTGAGTCATGGTTGAGTTTTGGTAGACTTGTTTACGATTGTCAGCTAGGGCTGACCTGGTGTATCAGATAGGGTATGTCGTGTACATTTTATGTACAAGCCCTAGCCAGGATTTACATGGATTTGTAACTGGATGAGTTATCCTACCTTGGTAACTCGGATTGGAGTGGTGAGCCTACGTTTAACTTCAATCGAGTGTATGCGAGGATCCTGGTTCAGATTCCAAAGTTTAGAACAGACAAGTGTTTTAAAGCTCAATCTCCAACTTGAACTTTAAAACAAATTAATGTTCTTACCTTGTAGAATTGAATGACAAACACAACACTTTCTGGCAACAGCGCATTGAGGGCTCTTATTGAGCAGTACAAACTCAATGGTGTGAACTTCCTTGATTGGGAGAGAAACTTAAGATTAGTTTTTAAGCATGAACGTAAGGATTACATTCTTACCCAGGAACCACCTACTGAGCCACCGCTGAACGCCGCTAGGGCACTAAGGATACTTATCAAAAGTTCCTTAGTGACCAAATCGACGTGTCATGCATTATGATGGGCAATATGGTGCTAGAGTTGCAGAATCAGTTCATGGACATTTCAGATGACCCTCGTGCCTAAAAGGCAGAGGTCAAGGAAATGTTCAAATAGAAAGCTCATGTCGAAAGATATGATACTTTCAAAGAACTTATCCCCTGCAAGCTCAAGGCTGGAGCCCCTGTCAGTTCTCATGTCTTGAAGATGAAACATCTTCTGGAACGCCTAGCCATACTCGGTTTTGGTGTTTAGAAGGAAATGACCGCGGATTTTATGCTGCAGTCACTTCCAGATGCATATACTGATTTCGTAATGAATTACAATGTGCATGACGTGGACAAGTTTGTGGCAGAGCTCCATGGGATGCTTGTGACCGCTGAAAAGAACCTCAAGGGCAAGACCAAGGAGGTCCTTATGGTCAACAAGAAGGTCAGCTTCAAGAAAGTTGGGGAGGGTAAGAATAAAGCCCCTGAGCACCTTCTAAGGCAGATCAGACACCCCAAGGGTCCAAAGGTTCAAGCTGCTGTGAAGGCTAAGGACAAGGTGGCGGACGTCTCCTATCACTACAATGAGCCATGTGGAAGAGGGATTGCAAATAATACAAGGATTACGTGAAGAAGAGTGGGGCATCCATATCTTCAGGATCAGGTATTTACGTTGTTGAGCTTAACTTCTATAACGTAAATAATGAAAGGTTTAAATCCGATGATTTAAACCAGACTATAATTGGGCATTGTCGTTTAGGGCACATAGGTGAGAAACACATTTCAACACTTCGCAACTGTGGACTTTTAAGTCCGTTAAAATTCACTCAAATTGAAAGATGCGAGTCTTGGCTAATGAGGAAAATGACAAAGGCACCTTTCACGGGTTTAAGTGAAAGGGCAAGTGACTTGTTAGGTCTAATACATTCCAACGTATGTGGACCTACGAGTACTTACGCCAGGAAAGGTTTCAACTACTTCATCACGTTCACTGATGTTTTCAGTAAGAATGTGGGTATGTCTATTTTATGAGGCATAAGTCGGAACTCTTTGATAAGTTCAAAGACTATAAGAGTGAAGTATTGAACCAGCCTGGATAAAGTATCAAGGTACTTCGTCCCGATCGAGGTTGTGAATACTTGACCCTGGAAACGGCCGCATTCATTTTGAATCGAGCTTTGACGAAGACAATGAAAGTACACCTTATGGCAGTCATTCTGACTCTCATTACAGTGGATGCGCGCGCCTCCGCGTAGTATTCATTGGGATGCGAGCTGAATGAAGTGATCAGTTTTATTTGGACATGCGCGCCTCCGTGTAGTAGCCAAATAAGAACTGGACCAAAGTCACATAAGGTACAACACATGACACTCATTACGACTCCCGTTACTGTGGATGCGTGTGCCTTCGCGTAGTATTCATTGGGATGCGAGCAGGATGAGATGGCCAGTTCTATTTGGATGTGTGCGCCTACGCGTAGTAGCCAAATAAGAACTGGACCATAGTCATATAAAGTCTGGGAAACATCCTAATATGGTTTTCCTAATGATTTGGGTTGTAGGGTTGCTTGCATCCAAAACAGATAAATGTGTCTTCGTAAGGTATTCTTAAGAAACTAAGAGATACAACTTCTACAAACCAAGCGAGAACAAGGTTTTGTTGCTCGAGGTGGGGTGTTTTTGGAAAGGGGTTTTATTTCCAAGACATCTAGAGGGAGTGTCGTGCATCTCGAAGAAATTTGAGAGAGTATGAATTAGCCTGAAGGAATTTAGGAGCCAACTGTGCAAGATGTAGAAGTGCAGGAGGCTCAGATGGTCATAGATGAAGAATCAATCCCTACAGAAATTACAGATGGTCCAAGGAGATATGAAAGATCTCGTCAAGCTCCCGTCAGATATGGTTTCACAACCACTGAGAGAATTGACTTTGTTACTACAGTCAGTATTGGCATATTTTTAGTGCGAAGTCAAGATGTTAAACAACATGTTGCAACACAGTTTGTGATAGCATTTGTGCCCTAGGTTCCAATTAGAATAGTCTATAAATGTCTGTAATAGTTTGTCATCGTTTGTAATAAATAAAACGACTTTGTATTACTTATGTGTTGAAGTAATATGTAAAGCATGATCTGATTTATGACCACTAAAGTAGTAGAACCATAAATCTGTACGGATCACACTTAACAAGTCCCTGGTCAATATACGCTTCAATAGAAGCGACCAGTATGAGGATGGTTCTCAATGACGTAGTTCTACTTGTCATAGGGATGAGGGATCCCGGAATCATATCATAGATATCATGAGGTGATTGATATCGGACGACCCGCTTTGAATAGTGTTTCGTAGATTAAGCCATGAACATATTCAAATGCGATAGCTTGTCACGATATCCTTAGACCAAGGAGTATTTATGATCGCTATGCAATGTACGTGCGGCTTTAACTTGCGCCTAACGCTTTCCGTAACAGGATTGCAATAACGGGCATGATTGGGTGGCGGAACGGATTGCATGAGTGACACGAAAAACGGCTAAGGGATTTATCCCTCGTACTACGGTATGGGAAAGATATCCGTTAAAGGCCTCTTGATCGAGAGTGACTGAGAGAAAGAGCATGGTCATGCCAGTGATACGGGTTATCAGTTCTCAGCCATCTCACATATCAAGTAACAATGATTGATTAAACAAGGATGACGACTCTATGCCTTGTGATCAATCGGGATATCTAGAGATAATAGGATAGTGACTTGAACGCACAAAGGTTAAATCGAATCATCGATCATCATGCACCTTGGGTAATCATAACGTCTTACTAGAGACCACTTATGATGGATCGGACAAAAGAGATCTTTTCCGCCGATCTGCCAACGGTGGCATGAGCCTGGAGGGTCACACACATACAAGACGGATAACTTGAGACAAGGAAACCTTAACGTTTCTTGAGGAGCAATACATGGACAAAACTGAAGGTTTTGGGCCATAGGTTCGGTATGAGAGAATAATAGTGAATCGGGAAAACTGAGATTTTTCGTCGATGTCGCGTCGGACTTTGTTTGATAAGTAACGACAAAAAGGGTCGGGCGACTTTTGGACACGGCACGAAACCACATGGGCGAGCCCATTGGGCTCGGCCCTTGAGGTCACGTGACCGGCCCAACAAGGGCCCATTTTGGGCCCAATAAGCCCTACATGGCCGGCCACTTTGGTGGGCCCAAAGGTGGGGTCCACAACACACCATGCTTAGTTGGTGATTGTTGATTAAGAGGTGAGTGATTTAAGGGGTATGGGTAATGACACCTTTAAGTCCATACCAATCATCTTTTAGACCCATGCTTATGAGATTGATGAAGTAGAGAAATATCAAGTGAATTAATTACACAACTCTCATCAATTCCTCTTGCTCTCTCTTCTTGCTCTCTTGTTCTTCACTTAATTGTTCTAGTAGGCTTTAAGTGAAGTATCTTAAGGATCATCCTCTTGGTATGGACTTGCTCTAGAGAAGAAGATCATATAGTTCTTCTTTCTTGATTCAACAAAGACTAAAAGCAAAGATGGAGAAACTGTCCAGATTGTCCAGTTCCGGCGACCGACATTGCGTGAGCTATAGCCGCTTCTTCCAAGCTCCGATTGACCTGAACCTGGCGGCGTTAGAAAGATAAGTCAAAGGGCTACAATATTTGTGAAATAATGATTTTCCAAAAGAGCTCTGGTTTGGGAGATACAAGGCCGAGAAGCTGACTGGTCTGCAGAGTCTGTCCAGCGAGATGGGAAAAATGTTTTTCTCCAGACGGAGGTCTTCTCGTCCGAACTGGGTTCGGAGCAAAACACAAAAGATGTAGAGAATTATCTGAGGTTTAATCTCCAAAAAAACCGAAGTAATTGGAGATCTGTAGCTCGAGATATGGGGATTCAAAGTCTCGGTTTTCTGCTGGGCAGATTCTGGTAAAATCTGAAAACTCGATTTCCTAAGGATCCAACTTGGTAGTCGATCTTGCGCAGGTTAGGGGCGGTTTATAGGTTGCTTCCGCTGCCATGAACGTGATTAGGATGCCCCGGAACCCAACAATTTGTTCGACATGTTACTCGCAGGATTAGACAAGACATTGAAGAATTCCTGTTTTAATCACAGAAGCTACGCGCGCAAAAGGATTAAAAACCATGAACAAGTAAGGCAAGGTCCAGCTGGTAGAAAGACACGCAAGCAAGATTTAATGAAGGCGGCAACGCCAACTTGTCACTTGCCAGAAACACAAGGCGGCAAGGGATTTCCTAATCGGAATAGGAATCCGATTAGGCAATATGAGCTGCTATAAAAGCAAGCGCTACCCCCCTTAGCAACTCAGACCTTTCTCTATGCTAAATTGACAGAGCTCTTAACCGTGTAAGACGTGCGGATTGAGAGGTTGATCTATTTAGAGAGGACGCTTTCAGTTACATACATCAATTCGAGGAGATTTGAGTGTCAGTAAGTTATTGGGTTTTGTTCGTGATTGAAGACTCACGAAGAAGATTGTCGAAGACAAAGCAACCGAGCATAGGCTTGCTCGAAGAGTGGAATTGAGACGTTCTCAAAGACATGGGGAGTCCCTGTTCAAGGTTGTTCACGATGAGATCTCTAGTAGCTTAGGACAATAGCTTGTGTGATAGCTAGTTGATGCTTGAAGTTGTACTATTGACTATCGAATAGTGAAATCCTTTCCACTGGCAAAGTGCCCCCAAACGTAGGTGCAGAGTCACCGAACTGGGTAAACATATTGTGTCTTCTGTTTACTGCTTTACTATTTACTGTCCATAAACTGTGATTAAGCAAGTTGTCGAACCAAACATTACAACATTAGGATCGACATCTTGTCCCTGTTACTTAACATAATTTCAATTGGTATCAGAGGGGACACATTAAATTCTTAGGTGATTTCCTGCAAAAATTCTGTGTAGCTAATATGGACTCAAAAGAAGGAGGATCGATCAATCGACCTCTAGTGCTCGATGGAACTAACTATGGTTATTGGAAAGCACGAATGTCTGCCTTCATGAAATCTCTCGATAGCAAGACCTAGAAGATTGTTGTCAATAGCTGGGAAGAACTTAGTATGTTGATGCTCAAGGAAATCAAAACGGTCCAAAACCCGAAAAAGACTGAAGCAACGAAGAAGATGAGACAACCCTAGGTAACTCTAAAGCTCTTAATGCCATATTTAATGGAGTAGACAAGAATGTCTTTAGGCTTATCAACACGTGTACTAGTGCCAAGATAGCCTGGGATACTCTTGCCACTGCCTATGAAGGAACCTCCAAAGTCCGAGAGCAGAAACTACAATATCTCACCACAAATTTTGAAGCTCTCTCTATGATCGACGGTGAAACCACAGCAGAGTTCAATGTACGTATCATGGATCTAGTTAATGAGTCCTACTTACTTGGTAAACCAATGAGTGATGAAGATCTTGTCAGAAAAACCCTAAGGGCCCTAAGTTCTAGATTTAAGATGAAAATCACAGTCATAGAAGAATGTCACGATCTGAAAGTTCTGAACTTTGATGAACATATGTGATCCCTCATGAACTATGAGCTCTCCATTCCAACCATGGAGAAGAAACACAAAGGCGTAGCTTTCAAAAGTTTGACTCATGCTCAGAAGGAGGAAGCACTCTCAGACTCTAACAACGATATTGACGACACTATCGCTATGCTCGCCAAGAACTATAATCGAGTCATGAAAAGGTTCAATCAAATAGCTGGAAGGAATGTCTCACGAGATGTCAAAGACAAACCTCAGCAAAGGTTTCAAAAACCTGAGAACAGAGAAGATAGAAGAGGCGAAAAAGCAGAAAAGGAAAGAGGGGTACAATGCTTCGAATGCGAAGGCTATTGGCATGTGCAGAGAGAATGTCCAAACTTCTTGAAAAACCAAATAAGGGATATACTGCATCTTTTCAGATGAAGAAGAAGGAGACAATGACACAGAGCAGACTAGTAACTATGCAGCATTCACTGCCTCTATATCCACTGAGCCTTTGAAGAAGCCAGCCTCAGGTGATGAGTTATCAGACGAGACGCTCAACAATGCATACAATGAGTGGTATGTCAAATGGATTGAAAACTCTCAAGTAATTGAGAGACATAATACACTCATTATCTCTCTCAATGAGGACAAGACAAGACTTCTTGAAACCATCATCGATCTGAAGAAGGAAGTTGTCCTCTTAAAAGGAGAACTGGAGCTCATAACCAAATCCATCAAGATGATGAACCCAAGCACTGACACCCTGGATCAAATCTTATCTATTGGAAAGTCAGCAAACAACCTGGATGGACTTGGTTACCCTAAAGGTGCTTCAACATCACAGACCACTTTTGTTCCTCAAAAGACTATGAAAAACATGTCTAATTAGATGTCACAGACATCTGGTAGTACCCGAACACAGAAGAAACATCACATGCCACAGACATCTGGTAGTACCCGATCACAGAAGAAACATCACCATGGCAGCTAAAAGAAAAAAAAACATAATTGGACATGCCATCATTATGGACAAAGAGGTCACATCCGACCATTATGCTATTACCTCTATGGAAAGAGTCCCATCAAACGCAGGACAGCCAAAACTCAAACTCCAGAAGTATGGAGGAAGAAAAAGGTACATCCTCAACCACAAAAGAATGGAGGGTGAAGGAAGTACACTATCGGGCTAATATCACATACACCTCCCTAAAAGCCTCTACCAGTAATGATTGGTACTTTGATAGTGCCTCATCTCAACATATAACTGAGGAACTCATGACTGGTCTTAGGTCACAAGACAACTGATATCTATAGTCTCCAACAGCAGCTCCTTTATCTACTCAATGTCTTCTTTCCAAAGCATAGAAACCAAACTCTGGCATCAAAAACCTGGACATATCAACTTAAGGAGCATGCAGAAAATCCTGTCTGAACAAGCTATCATTGGAGTTTCAGATCTAAAAATTGTGGAAGGCAAGATCTGCGGAGAATGTCAGATAGGTAAACAAGTCAAGACGTCGCACAAGAAGGTTCAACATCTTACCACGTCTCGAGTTTTAGAACTTCTACATGTCGACCTCATGAGACCAATGCAAGTCGAGAGCCTAGGAGGAAAGAAGTATATTTTTGTATGTGTCAATGACTTCTCAAGATTTACCTAGGTTGACTTTATTCTATAGAAGTCAGCCACATTCTCCGTCTTTGAAACTCAATGCCGAAAATTTCTAAGGGAGAAAGGTGAAAGAACTGGCAATATGGTCAGACTAAGAAGTGACCATGGGAGTGAATTTGAAAACATCAGTTTTTTCAACTTCTGTGACGCCGAAGGAATCACTCACGAGTTCTCTTCCCCCATCACACCTCAACAGCATAGAATAATTGAAAGGAAGAACAAAACTATACAAAAGATGACTCGGGTCATGATGTTAGCCAACGACATAACCCTACACTTCTGGGCAGAAGCACTGAACATGGCTTGCCATATTCACAATCGTGTCACCCTCCGTCCAGGTACTACGGTCACACTTTATGAAATATGGAGGGGGAGGAAGCCTAAATATTTTCATGTCTTTGGGTCAACATTCTACATTCTCACTGATAGGGAACCACAACGGAAACTTGATTCTAAAAGTGACGAGGGTATTTTTCTTGGACATTCTAGAAATAGTCGTACCTTTCGGGTATTCAACAAAAGAAACAGGACCATAATGGAGTACATAAACGTAGTCATTGATAGCTCAGAAAAACCTAATAGCGACGACGAAGTTATTGTGAATACTCCAGAAGTTGGACAAGATATCACTGAAAAAGCAGGTGACATTGAACAAAAAGAATCGTCTCCAAAAGCTTACCAGAAAAATCAATCAAGGTGAATTCAAAAGAATCATCCACCTCAGGATGTGATTGGTGACATCAACGAAGGAGTAAGAACTCGACGAAAACCGCCAGTAAACTATCTCGACATGATCACCAACCTATGCTTCGTTTCGTAGATCGAACCCAAGAACGTACAAGAAGCCATAAAGGATGAATATTGGGTGTATACCATGCAAGAAGAACTGGTACAGTTCGAAATAAATAAATTTTGGGAGCTGGTACCAAGATCAAGAAATGTCAATGTCATGAGAACAAAGTGGATCTTCAAGAAAAAATCAGATGAGCAAGGAAACATTACTCGCAACAAGGCGAGGCTTCTAACCCAAGGGTATACACAAGTGAAAAGGGTAGACTTTGATGAGACCTTTGTCCTCGTGGCCAGAATTGAGGCTATCCGACTCCTTCTCAGCATAGTTTGCCATCTACTATTCAAACTCTATCAGATGGACGTGAAGAGCAATTTTCTCAATGGGTATCTAAATGAAGAAGTCCACATTGCTCAGCCAAAAGGATTTGAAGATCACAATTCTCCAAACCGTGTGTACACAGTACGACCTCAAGCAAGCCCCTCGAGCCTGGTATGAACGTTTAACTCAGTACTAAGTTCAAAATGGCTATATTCGAGGGGGAGTTAACAAGACCTTGGTCGTAAAGAAGGAAGGAAGCAAAATTCTGAATGCTCAAATCTATGTGGACGACATTGTGATTGGTGGAATGTCAGACAAGATGGTGCAACCTTTTGTATAGCAAACGCAGTCTGAGTTAGAGATGAGCATGGTAGGCGAGCTAACATACTTTCTAGGATTCCAGATCAAACAGATGGATGATGACATCTTTATATCTCAAAGCAAGTATGCGAATAACATTGTGAAGAAGTTTGGTTTGGAGAAGTCTTCCCACAAGGGAACTCCTATTCCTACACATGTAAAGCTCACCGAGGATGATCAAGGGGAACCTGCAGATCAAAATCTCTATAGAAGCATCATTGGAAGCCTACTCTATCTCACTACAAGACAACCTGACATAGCTTTCTCAGTGAGAATCAGTGCTCGTTATCAAGCCAAACCAAAGACAAGTCACCTAGCTCAAGCAAAAGTAATTATAAGATACATATCAGGAACAACTGAGCTAGGTCAACTATATTCTTTTACATTATCTACACTTGTTGGATATTGTAATGCATATTAGGCAAGGAGTACACCTGATAGAAAAAGGACATTTAATGGATGCTTTTATCTTGGGAACAATCTTGTCTCTTGGTTCAGCAAGAAACAAAATTGTATAGCCCGACCTACTGCTGAGTCCGAATACTTGCCGTTGGAAGTAGCTGCACTCAACTCTTATGGATGAAGCAGATGCTCGCTGAGTATAATGTCAAACAAGATGTCATGAAATTGTTCTGTGACAATATCAGTGTCATCAATATCTCAAAGAATGTTGTGCAACATAGCAAAACCAAGCACATAGACATCAGGCACCACTTCATTCGAGAGCTCGTGGAAGACAAGAAGATCAAGCTAGAGTATATTCCTACAGAAAAACAGCTTGCTAACATCTTCACTAAAGCATTAGACACAACTCGGTTTGAAAGTCCTCCCTTGAACTTTGCTACCTTGAATAATAGTCGTCAAGGAAGAAAAGAGAGAGAGAGAGAGAGAGAGAGAGAGCTTTGGTGATTTGTTTTCTCTCTCTAGAAGGACTACTAGGGCCCACAAAATTAAATCCGGACACAATTATCCAAGCCTGTTTCAGTTTGTTTTCAAAATAAAAAAAAAGAGGGAAACAAAGATCTTTTGTCATCTGGTGACAAGGCAATCAGCCAATAGTAGCCTGACTCCTCGGGTACTCGCAACAAAAAGCAGACGCCGCTACAATCTCCCCGGTGTTTTTCCAAAAGAATAGGTTTGCACCATTCCCCACTACTCGAATCGATTTCTCTGCTAAAACTATATGAAAAAACACAACAATGGTGGGAACCAGGAGTGGTCGTACACCTGCAAAGTCTAAGAAATATTGACCTAAGATGAGGATCAAAATTGTTCCAAAGAAGGGGACAGGCCCAAGAGCTACTCGCAACAAATATGGGGTAAAGGTACTAGGGGGAAACTTCTCCAAATCTGCATTAGGACACTCAGAGACGCCTGCAACACCACCACAAGACGAAATTGCACCAGAAGAAGTTGAGACCACCCCTCCCATTGTTGAAAAGAATGTCTCAATACATGCTGAAGAACTAGGAAGATCATAAACATGTACCTCTAGCTCCTCCTCTCAAACTAAATCTAGAACTCAAGAGAATAGCCTAACCCTAGATCAACAAAATCTTGACACCCCAATCTCGCTTGAGCATGAGAGTGAGGGAATCGGGGTTGAAAAGGGACTTTCAAGTGATGATGATATTCCTCTTGTTATTCTGCACTCAAAGAAAAAGAAAAGTGAAAAGGGGAAAGCCACAAAGGATGTTGTGACAACCATCCCAACCACTGAGAAGAAAAGGAAAAGGAAGAATATTGTGCTTGTTGTTGATGAATCTGTCGCATCTGAGAAAACAGAGGAACTAGGGGATCTTCATACTCTTGATACAAGAAAAAGAGTAGGAGTCCAAAGGCTTCCCCTGATGCTTCCTTGGATAATGTATCTTTTCACTCTGTTGAAGGAGCAAGCAAATGGAAGTTCGTATATCATCGAACAATCTATCCAGAAAGGGAGCTTTCAAAAGAAACCCAGAAACTTGAAGTCATTATGGAGTTGCTCAAAGATGCAGGACTCCTAAAAACAGTCACCAATCTTGGTGCGTTCTACCCAAAACTAGTCAATGAGTTTATCGTGAACCTCTCACCATCCTTTTATAATCCACTACATTCAGAATTCAGAAAGGTCTATGTTCGGGGTCAAGGATTTGACTTCTCTAATGAATCAATCAATGCATATCTAGGAGTGAAGAAAGTGACTTTTGCTTATCATGATACCTCGTTACACACTATTGCAAAGGAGATCACTGGTCATGCAAGAAAAGAGTGGCCCAACAAAGAAAATTTGGCATCCTCCGAGCTCTCTGTCAAGTACTCAATATTATACAGGATTGGTGTTGCAAACTAAGCCCCTTCTACTCATGGATCAAACGTCACTACAACTTTGGCTCGTCTTATCTATCAAATAGGTACACAATCCACTATGGATTTTTCCTCATTCATTCGCAATCATATGGTTAGACATGCAAAATCCTATACGGAAAAACTACCCATTGGCTTTCCTACACTCATCACTGGAATACTTCTACGACAAAATCCCAACATCCTTCAAGAATCTAATAAAGAAGGAAAGCGTCCTGGAGAGCTCAATATAAGTCATAAACTCTTTGAAAGGAAACATGTTCGAGACCTTGAAGGTTCATCAAAAGCATCAGGCAACTCAAAGAAAGGAAAGACAGTTCAAGAGAATGTCCTATATGAGCTTCAAGAAGCAGTAGCCTGCCTCTTAAAGACTATAGATGTTCTCACTAGCAGGAAAATGATTTGTGAAGGACTTATCCATGACTTAAAAGCCAGGACTGAAGAAGAAATAGGAGCCATGTCTGAAGAAGAAGAAACTAACTCTGCCGAAGAGTAACATCTCTTTCAAAAAAACTTAATTTTTTTAAGAAACACTCTTTAAATCCCCGGGGACTGTCCGAGTTACTTTTTGAATAATGTTGTTTTTTGGCTCCTTGGTGGAGCCTGGATATTTGCCCCGTGTTTAGGGGTTAGTTTGCTCGCGTTTAGAGCTGGTTTTTGTTATTTGTGGTTAGTCAAAACCTTCTTAGATGTACCCTTTTGCCATTTTTGAGGCAATCATGGGGAGATATTTAGGTAAGGCGGTTTCCAATCCATCCAAAAATCTTGGAGACTTGTTAACTCGAGCATGATGGAACATGTGTCACGACATGTTACCACGTGTTATATGCCTTGCTACAAAAGACATTATGAAGATAAAGAACATGATGGAACATGTGTCACTACATATTACCACATGTTATATGACTTACTACGGAACATGTGTCACGACATGTTACCACGTGTTATATGCCTTGCTACAAAAGACATTATGAAGATAAAGAACATGATGGAACATGTGTCACTACATATTACCACATGTTATATGACTTACTACGGAACATGTGTCACAACATGTTGCAACCTTACTACAAAAAACGACGTGTTACTGAAGAACAACTAAAGACGCGACCATCCGGAAACGGTGCTCGACTAAAGATGCTGAAGACACTGCTAGCCGGAAACAATGCTCGCACAAGATCGTCGACAAGTGTGCTTGCTTAAAAAATTGCCAAAGGGGGAGATTGTTACTACGTTTAGTATTGGCATATTTTTTAGTGCGAATTCAAGATGTCAGACAAGATGTTGCAACACAGTTGGTGCGACATGTTACTCGTAGGATTAGGCAAGACATCGAAGACTTTCTGTTTTAATCACAGAAGCTACGCGCGCAAAAGGATAAAAAACCAACAAGTAAGGCAAGATCCACCTGAAAGAAAGACACGCAAGCAAGATTTAATGAAGGCGGCAATGTCAACTTGTCACTTGCCAAAAACGCAAGGTAGCAAGTGATTTCTTAATCGGAATAGGAATCCGATTAGACAATATGAGTTGCTATAAAAGCAGGGCTACCCGCTTACCAACTCAGCTTTTCTCTGTGCTAAATTAATAGAGCTCTTAACCGTGTAGGACGTGCAGATTGAGAGGCTGATCTATTTAGAGAGGATGCTTTCGATTACATACATCAAGCGAGGAGATTTGAGTGTTGGTAATCTATTGGGTTTTGTTCGTGATTGAAGACTCATGAAGAAGATTGTTGAAGACAACGCAACCGAGCATAGGCTTGCTCGATGGGTGGAATTTAGACGTTCTCAAAGACAGGGGGAGTCTCTGGTCGAGGTTGTTCACGGTGAGATCTCTAGTAGCTTAGGACAATAGCTTGTGTGATAGCTAGTTGATGCTTGAAGTTATACTATTGACTACCGAATAGTGAAAACCTTTCCACTAGCATAGTGCCCCCAGACGTAGGTGTGAAGTCACCAAACTGGGTAAACATATTGTGTCTTCTGTTTACTTATTTACTATTTATTTTCCATAAACTGTGATTAAGCAAGTTGTCGAACAAAACATTACAACATTAGGATCGACATCTTGTCCCTGTTACTTAACAGAATTTCAGACTTGATAGTTGTGGATCAGGAAGATCCAGCAACCTTTCAACAAGCATTGGCCAGTACCGACTCTGAAAAATTGCAGGAAGCCATGAATGAGGAAATCCATGTATGATTACCAAGTCTGGAACATGGTTGATCAAATGCATGGGATAAAACCCATCAGCTGTAAATGGGTCTTTAAGCTCAAGACTGACATGGATGGAAATCCTCAGACCTATAAGGCTAGGTTGGTTGCAAAAGGTTATCGTCAGATTGAAGGTCTGGATTATGATGAAACCTTTTCACCAGTAGCAATGGTCAAATCGAACTCGAATTATTCTAACCATAGTTATGGCAGATGGATGTCAAATCTGCTTTCCTTAACGGGAACTTACAAGAGGATGTGTATATAACATAGCCCGAGGGTTTTGTCGATCCAAAGAATCCCAGAAAGATGTGCAAGCTGCAAAGATCTATTTATAAATTGAAGCAAGCTTCACGGAGTTGGAATCTTCGTTTTGATGAAGCTGTAAGAGAATTCGGCTTCATCAAGAATGAAGATGAACCTTGCGTTTATAAAAAAGCGAGTGGGAGTAATATTGTATTCCTAGTGCTTATTCATCGGGAACGACATCCCGACCTTGCCACCAAAGCTTGGTTATGGAAGTGCTTCTTAATGAAGGACTTAGGTGATGCTGCATTTGTTTTGGGCATTAGGATCTATATGGATCGTTCCAAAAGGATTTTTGGGCCTAAGTCAGAGTACTTACATAGATAAAATGTTGAGAAGATTATCAATGCTTAAATCTAAGAAAAGGATGCATACCAATGCGCCATAGCATTAAACTCAGCAAGAAACAGTTTCGTGGGACTCCTGATGAGCTGAACAAGATGAAGAAGATCCCATATGCCTCAGCTGTAGGATCTATCATGTATTCCATGACATGCACGAGACCGGATGTCTTGTTCGGACTCATCTGTACCAGCAGATTTCAGTCTAACCCAGGCCAAGAACACTAGGCTGCTGTCAGGCCCATTCTTAAATATTTGAGGAGGACTAAGGACGCATTCCTAGTGTATGTGGGTGTGGATGGAGAGCCAGTAGTCAAAGGAAATGTTGATGCTAGTTCTGTCAGATTCGGATGACTTCAAAACTCAGTCAAGATATGTTTTGTGTTGATCGGTTGCGCTTTCAGCTGCAATAGCTTTAAGCAAGCAACTACTGTCGACTCTACAACAGAGGCTGAGTATATAGCTGCAGCGGAAGCAGCTAAAGAGGCCGTATGGATTAGAAGCTTTTTGATCGGATTAGATGCAACGCCGCGAGCGTCTGATCTGATAAGCTGTTGTGAGACAACACGGGGGCCATAGCAATTGCTCAATAGCCCAGATTCCACAACATATCCAAACATATACTCCGGAAGTATCACCTTATCAGAGAGATCATTGATAGAGGTGATATGGAGATTAGTTATGTTTCGACTGATGATAATATGGTCGATCCCTTGACGAAGGCTCTACCGGAGCCTAAGCATGAGGAACATGCAAGGTCTATGGGAGTAGATTTGAACTACGGGAAAGTGGGAGATTGTTAGACTTGTGCCCTAGTCCAATGTAAAAGTGATCTACAGTTGTAATGTTTTATCATCTTTCGAATAAATAAATCGGCCTTATATTACTAATGTGTTGTAGTAATATATTAAATATGGTCTAATCTGTATCATTATGTGTGGCATCACTAATAGTAGAACTGCGGATCTTAACGAACCATATTAAATGCGTCCATGGTCAGTTAAGCTTTATTAGAAGCGACCAGTATGATGCTAACTCTTTATGATCACGCTCTACTGATCATGGAAAGGCGAGTGCCGGAGTTAGATCATAGATATCATCAGGGGAATGATATTGGACGACCCGATGGTGAGTATGTAGCATAGATGATGTCATGAGCATACTCATATATTGTAGTTTGTCATTGTATCCTTAGACCGAGGAGTCTTTGTGATCACTATGTAATAAGTATCTGAGTTTGACCTAGTCTACTGTTACCTGTGAAAGGGTAACCATAAGGGCTCTGATTGGCATATGCATAAGTTACATGAGTTAAATCGAAAGACATCTAAGAGATTTATCCCTCATATTCCGGTATGAGAATGATATCTGTTTAGGCCACTTGATGAGTGTGACTGAAAGATATTGCATGGCCATGCGGGAGGTAATTAGTATCTGTTTTCAGTCGTCTCAGATATCATGAAACAGTGATTGATAAATAAGGATGACGGCTCTATGCCTTATGATCAATCTGGATATCGGGTGATAAAAGGATAGTGACATGGATGATAAGAGGTTAAATCGAAGTATCGATAATCACGGACGTTGGGTAATCATAATGTCTTGCTAGAGGCCAGTTATGAAGGAAAGGGCAAAATGGTAATTTTGCTAGTCTGCCAACGGGTCGTGAGCCTAGAGGGTCACACACTTTAAGCAAGTTATATATAGCAAAAGGACTTGTAAAGTCAGTGTACGAGAAGTTTGAGAATTGGAAAATTTCACTTTCGGTTTAGTTAAATCGGAGCGGAATAGACAATTTATGGGCTAGGTTTTACACCAGACGGTTGAGGAAATTAGTCTAAGTGAATTTGAGATGATCTTGCTAAACCATTTAATTAGAACCAAAGTCTTAATGGATTTGAATATTTTAATTAAATGGATTTGCAAGAAAACCCATTTAATTTATTATTTTTAAAAAAATTAATAAAAAAAATGGAAAAAGGAGAGTTATTTTTAGTTCTTCATGAACTATTCTAACTCCCCATCATTCTCTCTTGGCCGAACCACTCCCTCCTCTCTCTCCCTTCTCATTTTGCTTTCTTCTTCATCATCTTCTACTAAACGTGTTGAAGAACTCTAGTTTTTTTTAGAGAGCTTGCTTGTGTTGATACAACTAGAGGGTACTGATCTCTATACTTAGTGATTTGTTTCATTGGAAAGGTACAATTTCCAGATTTTATCCATGTTTATATGCTGAAATTATTTGTGACATGATGATCTTTAATTGTTTTATTATTGAATCCATGGTTATATTCCTTCCTCTATGCATGAAGTTATTGATTTGGACCCCATGTATTTCTTCAGTTCACTACCCCAATTTTTTTAAAAAGGGTAAGTACACAACGCTACCCCAAACTTTCGTTAATTCTCACATCATTATTGTTGCTACGTTTAGAGTTGGCATAATTTTTTAGAGCAAAAGTAAGAAGTCAGTGCAACATGTTACAAGACATGTGAAGCGACGCATTACGTTCCAGATTAGGAAAGGCCTGAAGCTTTCCTATTTTAGAGTCTCTTGAAGAATGACGTCACAAAGACTTGGAGCGCAAGAGAAGGACGTCAACAGACCAGACGACTTCTAGCTATCATTAACACGTCAACAAAGGCGGCAACTTTGCTTGCCTAATTTATTCAGGAAGTCTGAAACTTCCTATTCCTAATCCGAGAAAGATTAGGAATGTTGGACTGCTATAAAAAGCTTAAAGCTTCCCCATTAGCAGTTGTCCGTTCTCGTTCTAAATTAGCTAAATTTCTTAGAGCTCTTAACCGTGCACCATTGGCGTGTTGAGAGGCTGATTAAGTTTGCTAGAACGGCTTTGCTCCGATCAAACATCAAGTCACAAAGATTGAGTGCTTGATCGGTTAGGGTTCTTGTGTTCGTGATTGAAGATTCACAAATCCGTCAAAGAAGACTACGACACCGAGCATAGGGGCTTGCTCGAAGGGTGGAATTGAGAGGATCTCAAAGACAGGGGGAGAGGACCTTGGTCGAGGTTGTTCACGGTGAGATCCATAGTAGCTTAGGACAATAGCTTGTGTGATAGCTAGTTGGTGCTTGATGTTGTACTATTAACTACCATATAGTGAAAACCTTTCCACTGGCAAAGTGCCCCCAGACGTAGGTGCGGAGTCACCAAACTGGGTAATCATCTCTGGTGTCGTTATTATTACATGTTTATTATTTAAACTACGGTCTGCAATTTAGGCAAGTAGTCGATACACAAGTTACGACTTTGTGTTCAACTTCTTGACTCGGCTACAAATCAGAATTTCAATTATCTCGAACTAAAAAACTCGATTTTGCACTCATTCGGCTATTTTTTTTGTTACACTTAACTTTAATGAGGTTAAATCTAACATAATTTTGAAGTAAACATATCTAAATTCCTTCACTAGTTCTAATTTGAAATCAGGTACGTCTGACCGATTCAAATTAAAAAAATATTTATTTTGATTTTCTCTCTCGATTTTGACCAGTTCTGATTTTCTCTCTAGGTGGTTGATTTCCCGCAGCGGTGACGAGTGTGGCTCATGGGTTTGGCTTTAAGTACAAGATAATCTCGTTGACCACCGAAGATGACCTCGAGAACATAGTTGATGAGTTCGACCATACTGCCGCAAACTCGCCCAAACCCTTGCACCTCAGGATCTTCCTCTTCCGCTGAAGTTAAACTCATCACATCATTCGATCAGTCAATTGAAGTCAGATGTGTGTACCTTGAGCACCCTAAATGGCGTCTGATCTTCCTCCAGGACAAAGCTCACACAAGAATACACACATTTCAAGCTTTCAATGACTTGTAAGACATGCATTCATATTCTAGTACAAAAAACACACATCAAACCTATGTGCTTATTCCTTTTTCCCCATTTTTAGTTGAGAACCAAAAATACGCTATGAAAAAATTGCTTAATAGCCATGAAAAAACTCACTTACAAATCCCTTTTTTATTGTGAAATGAAAACCAAATATGAAAATACAAGGGATGATTTGACGATTCAAATTCAAAACCTTTGCTCACAAAGTGAAGAGTTAAACCCCATAAAAAGAATAAGGACATAGCTTATGGGGTTATCGAATCATTGACTGTTCGTTGGAAAAGTTCATTTCATCTCTCAACTCAGTTATGACTAGAAAAAATGAGGATAAAATATGAATCTGAAAACCCCCAATCTCAAGAACCATGCCTTCGACTTCAATTGATCGATCGATTGTCGCGACGATGAGGTCGACCATGTTCTCAAGGTTCTCGTTAGTGGTAATCGAAATCAGCTAGTACTTTAACCCGAAGCCACGGCCTACGAGGAGCCACACTCGCCAGAACTGACAGCGGGAATCATCCATCTAGAGAAAAAAAATAAGAATCGGTCAAAATCGAGAGAAAAATTCGAAATAGATCACTTTTTAATTTGAACCAGTCAGACCAACCTAATTTCAAATCAGAACTAGTGAGGACATTTTATTCTTTTTACCTCAAAATTGTTATTAGATTTAACCACATTAGGATTAAGTATAACAAAAGTATAGTTGGGTGAGTGCGAAATCAAGTTTTATGCTTTGGGATAGAGATGTGAGAATGGGCGATAGTTGGGGTTATTGATGTGTAATTACCCAAAAAAATAATTGATACCCCGACATATTTTTGTTACATATTTTCATTAAATCTAATAAAATACGTGTGCAAAAAGTCCAAAATGCCTTTACTGTGTAATTTCCAAATATCATAATTATTTTATAGAGAAATTTATGATCACTACCCTCAATTATACGAATTTTGTACATCACTACCCTCAACTATTTTTTGCCGCACGTCACCACGGGGAACTATTATTAAGTTTCACCGTTTCTAACAAAGTTAAATCTAATGTATAATATCCATAATACCCCTATACAAAAATAGGGGGTATTATGGACATTTTACATTAGATTTAACTCTGTTCGACACTATGAAACATAAAAATAGTTCCTCCTGGTGACATGCAAAAAAAATAGTTGAGGGTAGTGACGTGTAAAACTCGCATGGTTGAGGGTAGTGATCAAGAATTTTTCCTCATTTTATAAATATGAAAAAACCCATTTTACCCTCATTGAATAACAGTTTCAACTTCTAATTTAAGGGAACAAGTGTCACGGCCCGGGAGCTTTGACTCTAATGGTCGAGTCGTACAGTGTCTAAGTCCGGACCTTGTCTTGGATCCGGGACCCCTTAGACTAGCGTTTCGTAACAAAATATATGTGGATCTCGAGTTGGAGTTCGTTAGAATAGTTAGTTGGTTCTTAGTCGTTAATGTTACTTACACAAAGATAAGGGATATAATAGGTTCATGATTACATGGTCGAATCTCTAAACGAGATATATATAGAGTAGATATCAAGTACAAACTCCATAAAAATGTCCAAACATCCCAACTTTATATCATCTGTAAGATTGACGCACGAGAGAGAAGATGGTGACATGTGGCGCAGACGGAGAGTCTCCCCACTTAACAGAGACAGACGTTTAAATGGGGGTATTGGGGTTATTTCGCTTAGCAGACCTAATACCTCATTTTGACGGTTTGGCTTCTCATAACTACGCGCGCGACGTTTGACTTGCTAGAGAGCAATTTTGGCTTCGACTCAGAGACGGTGAGGCGTGTGATTTGTTATCGTCAATTCGGCTGAGAATTATCTGTAAGTAGTGCGATTTTGTGTTTCATCTTATGTTAATTTCGTTGTTTTGTAGTTTTGATTTATTTTTTTTCCATTGAAGGCAATTTGATCCGATCTAAATAGCGTTATTTCAAGTTAAATCTGTTGTCGATTATGTTGTTATTGATTTCTGATTTTTTATTTTTTATTTTAGCTGGTTTCGATCCGATCTAGAGTTTTCTCTTTCATGTACAACAAATCTGAGGTGCAGAAGACGATAATTACAAGAATGACAGCGACTAACCACCGTCGCTGCATATTTTTTACTCATTTTATGTGTTTGTAATGTTTGTCCTTCGGGGCAAACGTTAGATTAATCAAGTTTGCAACTGTATTTATGTTTATATATAACATGTCGATGTATCTTGTATAACATGTTTGTTTGTACTGTATCACTTATGTTAAAGTTGATTCATATTTTTGATATCATAATCGTCTATTAGCTTGGTTGACTTATAATTTATGTCCTATTTAAATATATGTGGTAAATGCTCAATTAATTTGGAAATAAATATTAAATTAACCATCAATAAATTTAGTAACAAATAGATTTTTTTTGCATACAGATATTTTTGGAAATACATATATTTAATTTATATTCTTCAATGTTTTAATATTTTTGGAAATACGGATTTGTTATTGGTATTTAATTAGATAATATTCAGCAACACATAAAACGATTAACCACTTTAGATGTTTAAACATGGTGGTGTACCATGTATAACATGTTGTTATATATTGTACAACCAGTGTAGTTAGATGATGTTTAGCAGCACATAAAAGGAGTACCCACTTTCAGAGGTTTATGCATAACTGTTCTACCGTCGATGTATAACATGTCGATGTAGCATGTATAACATGATGTTATATATTGTATTGATGAACGATCGCTCTCTGGATGTAGCATATTTTTAGTGTGAATCGCTGAATGATCGTGTTTTAAAAGTATGATACCGCTTAAATGCGCCTATTTTTAGTGTGTCTCTGAATGATCGCGTTTTAAATGCGTGATCAGCACACACAATATGATATTATACAATCCAACACATAACGTTATACATCAAATCTGATATTGGATCAACGAGCGTGCCCTCATCTCTGTTATTGGTTTGTCACTAACGGGGTTATCGAATCGCTCCGCCACGTGTTGCTTGATTGTCGCTCGCGAAAAAATGGATGGGCAAATGAGGGTTTGGACGTTTGGACTTTTTGTTGGAGTTTGTAGTGGAGTACATCCCTATATATATAGTAGGTATCAAATACAAACCAAGGGAAAATGTCCAAACGTCCAAACTGTATAACATGCAGTGCAATGTTGTATAACAATGTAGAATATGTAGTGCAATATTGTATAACATGTTGGACATGTGCAAAATTGAAGCAATGTATAAGATGTAGTGCAATGTTGCATAACTGCCACGTGTCGCAATCTAAATAACATGCGTCTCAGATCCGACGGTTATACATTGATTTGGACGTTTGGACATTTTGGGTGAGTTTGTATTGGAGTGCATATATATATATATATATATATATAGGGGAGCAATCAGGTGAGAACCATACTCTTTTGTTAGAACATGAGAACTAATTTTGGTCATTGAAAATAAGTGAATGGCCAATGGAAATAAGTGAGTGTCCAATGAAAATGGTGATATTCAATAAAAGTGAATGTCCAACAGAAATAGTGAATGTCCAACATAAAGACTTTGGCCATTAAAAATAAATGAATGTCCAATAGGAATAAGTTATCGTCAGTAGTTCTCATGTTCTCACACCACAATTAGTTCTCAGCCGAATGCTTCCCTATATATATATTGGGTCGAGACAGGCTCCGAAGTATGGAGCCTATTTTTATTTGTTTGGTTGAATGTGATAGTAGGTGGTCAACGATATGTTCCCAAAGATCCGATGAATTACAACGAGAATGAGAGCCCTTATTCATGGAGTTCTCTACAAGTCTAACAAAAAGGAAAGAGATCAATTACTATTACAACTCTAAGTAAAAGGAAACCCTAGCAAAGTTTGAGGTGTAAGGTGGATCAATCCGGTCTCTTTCGTGGCTTGATGCTTCGCGACTTTGAAGTAGGAACTCGTAGATTGTAGATAGGGCTGAGGTGGCGGCTTTGAAGTCAAGATGGGCTTTATAGGCTTTGATAAAGGTGCGCATGCTTCTAAGTCTTGACGGGAGGATGTTTGAGGTTGGTGGACTTCAGCGGTTGTCGGGCCAGCGTTGAGTAGTCAGGCTTGAACATCGTTGGGCCGGCAGAGACTTAGTGGGCTGGTGCCGATCGACATTAGATGGTCGTAAAGGTATGCTCGTCGGAGGCGGGACGATGTTGAAGGGTCGGGACGCACGAGTGCGTTGGAGAGGCACGAGCAAGCATATCAGAGGTGAACCGGCGTTGTAAGGTCAGGCCGCGAGGAGACCGCACGCGGTCGATCCGTGTAGACGTGCGGGCGAGACTCGGCCGCGTCTCGTGGCGTCAGGCGGTTGAGGCATGTCGACTGTGTAGTTACGACGTTTTTGGTGATTGGTTTATTTTTAATGAACTAGAAAAGATGTCATAAAGAATGTCGAAACATCGTATGTGACATTGTTAGAGAAATCTCGGCAAACATCTTGTTCGACGAAAATCAGGAAAGTCCCTGCTCTTCATAAAGTACGACTACAATTAGGACTTGTGAAAGTTCTAGCGCGGCTCCGATTCTGGAAAGAAGAAAGACGGTGATAAAGAGGAAACCCATTAGGGTTAGTACTCATACTCGATTGCTATAAAAGCTTAGGCTACCCCCTTAGCAATCGTGTGGTTCTATTATTGTTTCCTAGCAATAATATACAAAGCTCTTAGACGTGAAGGTTTGCGGGCTGAGAGGTTGTAGATTATGCTAAGGATATTGTGTATCACCTTAGCTATTGAGAGTTAGGTGATTGAAGGTTTACTGATCGCGTGAGTGAAGACTGCACGCAACCACAACGTTCAACGACAACTTGAACCGACAGAGCAAGGCGATTGCTCGAAGAGTGGAATCAAGACGGTGTCTTGGATTCAGGGGGAGACCTTGAGATAGGTTGCACGTGTAATAGTAGCATAAAGTATAGATCTTGTGATGATCATAGGTACTTGTATGTTTTGACGTATTACTGATATTGAAACCTTTCCACTAGGCTGAGAGCCCCCAAACGTAAGTGACGTTGCACCGAACTGGGTAAACAATTTGTTGTGTCGTTGTTTAGTACGTTTTGATTTTACTGTTCGGCTTCATTTACGCAAGTTGTCATACACTGTGTTATAACATTATACATAACATTGTGTGTGGCATCTTGCACAACCACCTGATCAAAATTTCAGACTATTGTAGGGCGCTTTGGGCGCGAGTCAGTTTGGTCGTTGACCGACCGTTGAGGTTCATTTGATAACGGTTGGGAGTGCAAAGATTCATTGCACCATCGAGCGAAAAGAGGGAAGATCCAACGAACTCGGGCGAATGTTCGTTGGTTACGTCTCGAGCGGAATTTTAGTGAAAATACCAAAACGTGACACATGTTTCTTGTCAAATATGAAAATAAAAAATTGAAAACCACACACAATTTCTTTAATCTCTAGTTCCTTAGTTCTTGGATGTGTTTTGTCGCCGAAATCAATTCGCGCGAATTCGATTTACCAGACGGTCAAATCCCATGGGTGTCCATAGGGTTACAATCGAAGGGAGTGAAGGGTTTTTCAATGACATCGTCAGATGCTTCCTTCGTCTCCTACCTCTAGCCCCAGACTTTTTATCTTGAGAAATCCCCTCTTCCGATGTCCTACAGTAAAAAAATACCAGTAGAACACTTAGAATTTGAATTACCTATTAAATATCGCTTTCAAGTCAAGCAAATTACTTAGAATTTGAAATATCAGTACTAACACTCATTACTCTATTAAACACCAAACAATAATCCAAAATGAAAATATTAATAGCACAACTCTTTGAATTACATGACTTTTGAGTTCTCCAAGGCTGTGGATGACGACCTAACATAACTACAGTTGCCTAATATAACTACCGTTGACTAATATTTTTATTTGACAAATCAGGTGAATTTTTTTTCATATAATTACTTTTTTCCCTTTATTTTTAGAAATATTGTTAGTTTTTAGTGTAAAATGACCGAAATAACCATAATTGTCATTCAAATTTCAAATTTATGCCATTAAATTTAGGGATAATGTCATATAGATACCCCTAAAGTTGACGTTTTGTCACCTGGGTACCCTAAAACTTTTTTTGGCATTGTGGGTACCCTAAATTTGCACAATTTTCACCGTTAGTACCCAAAGCTATTTGCGTCCATTTTTTTCAAAATTCTGTTAAATTTTGAGGTACAAAAACTAAAATGCCCCCACATGTGTGTTAAATTTTCAAAACCTACCATTTTGTCTCTTTTTCTTTCTCATTAATTTTGCAGAAAAAGAAGAGGAGGGGAGGTCGAGGTCGAGCTGGGCAGAGGTGGAGTTGGGCGGAGGTGGAGTTGGGCAGAGGTGGAGTTGGGCGGAGAAGGGGAGGCGGAGGTCGAGCTGGGCGGAGGAGAGGAGGCGGAGGTCGAGTTGGGCGAAGGTGGAGGTGGTCGGAGAAGGTGGTCAAAGGGAGGGTCTGGCGGAGGAGGAGGTGGTCGGAGGAGGGTTGAACTAGAGCCTTTGATTCGACCCTCCTCCAACCACCTCCCCTCCTCCGACTACCTCCTCCGACCACCTCCACCTCCGCTCAACTCCACCTCCGCCCAGCTCGACCTCCGCCTCCCCTCCTCCGCCCAGCTCTACCTCTGCCCAGCTCTCCCTCCGCCTCCCCTCCTTCGCTCAGCTCGACCTTCGCCTCCCCTCCTCCTCCTTCTATGCAAAATGAATGAGAACGAGAAAAGAGATAAAATGTAGATTTTGAAATTTTAATACACATGTGGGGGCATTTTACTCTTTTCACCTCAAAATTTAACATAATTTTGAAGAAAAAAAATGGACGGAAATGGCTTTGGTTACTAACGGTGAAAATTTTGCACATTTAGGATACCCACAATGACAAAAATATTTTTAGGGTACACAGGTGAAAAAACGTCAACTTTAAGAGTAGTCAGGTGACATTATCCCTTAAAGTTATGACCAAAATCATCCAATTCTTTCCTAGCAAAGCAGCAAGAATAATAAAAGGCCACACACATTCAAACTTAAAATCATATCAGATTCTAACCTCTTAAAATCAGATCATATCAGATCAGACTCAAATTTATTAATAATTAAAATAATATCATTTTAATTATTATTATTAACTAATATTATATTAAAACTTTCTAATGGAATAACTTTCTTAGAAGACCTCCTTTTCGAGCTTATAGTATATCAAATCGAAGACAATCAGAAGACAAACAATTTTGAAGAATAATATCAATAATTAAATTAAAATATTAAGTAATATTATTTAATTATAAATAAATAATATTATTTTAATTTCATTAATGATACAAAAAATTGATTATTACTATTAATTAATATTATATTGAAACTTTCGAATCGAATAACTCTCTCATACAACCTCGTTTCGAGCTCATAGTATATCAAATCGAATAGAATCAGAAAATAAACAACTTTGAAGAATATTATTAATAATTAAAGTAAAATATTAACTAATATTATTTAATTAATACTAATTAATATTATTTTAATTTTTATTAATAATAATTTAAAAAATTAATTATTATTAATAATTAATTTTTTATATTATTATTAATAATAATTAAATATTATTTTAATTTAATTATTAATTTTATTCTTCAAAATTGTTTATCTTCTGATTCTCTTTGGTTTGAAATACTATGAGGTCGAAACAGAGGTCGTATGAGAGAGTTATTCCATTCGAAAGTTTCAATATAATATTTATCATTTATAATAATTAATTTTTTATATTAATAAAATTAATATTTAAAATAATATTATTTAATTATTAATAATTAAATCGGTCAGATTGAACCAGTTTGACATGATTTGAACCGGTCAGACCGGTCAGATTTCAAATCATAACTATGGAAGGAATTTTAGACTTTTCACATACCAATTATGTTAGATTCAACATATGTTACCTTAAGTGAAATGTAATTGAACTTGCGGAACCAGCAAAAAGATTTTCAAATTTGAGGTACTGATTTGAAAATGAGTCAAATTTGGAGTACTGTTATAGAATTACTTCTTTTAAATTCAAAATATATACACATAATGCAAAAGTTCATCAAAATTCGGTTTTGATTAGATTTCAAAGCTAAAATAGTCGTTATGTCTAAACTAATAATGAGTAATATGCTAAGGATTAACATACCTAATGAAGTGTCGGTATCACATTCATAACATGATTACTTTGCTAGAAGACCAAAAAAATGATGACTTTCCCAAACCTAGATCCAAAAAAAACACGATTCATAAGTAGCAATAACTAGAGATAAAGTGACTGATAACGAGTCGAAACATTACTTTTCCGGCAATGACAAGCAAACAATTCGTAGAATTTTGGTCGACAAGTTTCACTTTGAGGAGTCCTCCGCACTCTACAATTTTGTTAATGAACGGAAAAAAGAAAAACACGACCGCAATTTAGATTAGAAATCATGGATTTTTGTTGATTCTTTGACTTTTCCGCTCCTCCAAAATAGTGTAAAAAGACATTTTCTTTGATAAATCACTTAAGAGTTTGTACGAATAAGAATGACATGGATTGTAAATAAGTTATCATCTTAGTTGTTAAGAGTATTTATGTTATTTCGCATGAAACTAGAGATAGCATGAAACTAGAGATAATTACCGGCAATGCAATTAAGTTAAAACTCAAATTCTTATATGATCTCTTAGGTGAAAATATTGGTCAGCTATAGATAAACGAAGAAGTAGCCAAGTAGGTAACATCAACGTTAGTTAAGTGATATGATCAAGGTTCAGGATGACGTCATGTCTCCATTAGCCGTCGATTTTTGACTTTTGGATCGGACGGCCGAGGTGTCATCAACCTGTGCTTCATATTTGCTTCTCCCTCGGATCTTTCGTGCACGTCTATTTCTCTCTCTCGATAAAAAATTCTCTGCTCAAAGTCCAAAGGAAGAAGAAAGGCAACACAATACAGAGAGAGAGACTGAAAGGTAGAAGATGAAGGATATAGTCACACTCTTTTTTTGTTTTCAATATGTATTTATTTATGGGTTCAATCTATTTTTGTTTCAATTTGGTGTATCGGATATGAGTTGGGATCGGAGTCCTGAAATTGTGGAGATCAAAAATAGAAGGAAAAGGAAAGAGTGGAGAATGATTCAATTTGAATATAGGTTGGGAGAGGATGAGGATGAGGGTGTGTTCTGGGTCCTCCGTTTCCTACTTTCTTTCTCGCATATATTGTTTTCGATTCATCACAAACTGGGTTTGCTTTTGTGGGTCGGATTGATTGGATGATTGATGAAGGTCTCTTCCTTGTTTTGTTCTGATTTTTGCATGCTTAACTTTTAGTTTTCTCGAGGAGTAAGATGGTGAATGTTTGTTTCCAGTTTGTTTGATTCATTGAGTTTTTCTGTGCTCCACCTCCACATGGGACCTTTCGTTTTCCTCAGGATCATATTATTTTATTTTATTTGAATGTGTTAAATGTTTCTTACCTTTCAATACACACTCATATATACATGGAGGGATTTACTTCTTTGTGGTATTAAGGATGGTTAGTTTTTGCCCATTTGGATAATGTTTAAGTCACTTGATGGATAATTCTGTGGTCCTGAGTTTGATGGGTTGAAATTTTGTCAAGTCTTTGGCTGTGCTTGCTGAATCGTAGACATCATCCTATGTGATATCTTTGTGTGGATAATCTTTCAAGCTACACAGCCAGGAGTATAATTTCTTGCATTTGCTTTCTATGGTGGCAAAGAACCTTTAAGCCATCTCTTTCACGTTTCCATAAGCAATCTCTTAAAAGTCAAACCTTTCATTTGTTATCTGAGAATAAGCTTGACAACTTATATTTCATTATGTAACTAGGAATGTTCATTTATCTGCGCATACCTTCATATAAGGCTGATCACCTTAGCAGTAGTGAGCCTGCCTTTGTTGTTAGCTTTTGAATTTAGATGAAGTTATGAGAGACATTATACGTGCATAACCAATTCAGTATACAAAGGGTACCTTTTTTTTGTTTATTTTCATGTTTTTTATCCTCATATATGCTCAATTTTCCCATGCAGATTTTAGTTTATTTAACCTGGAATTTCAGACTAAGTTTGATGCCTTTATTGACTTGCAGATCTAAGGATATATGCCACCACGCATGGATGAATATTCGGGTAAAAGAGCCATAGATGGGCTTGTTGTTTCGGGAAAGGGGTCTGGTCTGGCTTTGAGAGATGCTGCTAACAATAGGGATCGAAATGCTCAGTTTTGCAATCGAGTTGGATGTAGTGGCCGACCAAATTCCATGAAAAACACTCAAATGGGCTGTTCAGAAAAAGCCAAATCTTCAAGGCCTTCATTCCGTTCTACACCAAGTAGTAAAGAAATAGTGGGGAGCTCAAGAACTTTTTCTTCAGCCAACAACCCAAGAAAATCCTTCACGGAATCTCGGAGAAAGGTGTCTTCCCAGCTTGAAACAGATTCATCTGAAAGTAGTGTACAGGATGAGCCAAAAGTTTCAAAGATCATCCCCATGTCAAGAACGGTACAAGAAGGGCATTTTCCACAACCTAGAGATGTTGAATCAGGCAAAGATATAATGATGGAGGTGGCTAGCTCTAGTGTAGTTGCAAATACAAGATCTAGGAGGAGTGCGAATAAAAAATCTGGATTTGGTACCCGAGATACTGTAGTACCTAGTTCGGTGCCTTTGGCATCTAAAAGCACTTCCCAGGCAACACGAGCTAATGCAAACAGATATGGCCTGAGAAATCTAAGATGCAATTCATTTTCTGATGTTGTCCCCTCTGGTTGCTCTACGTCAGATTCAAATCTTAGCAGAAGGAAGGATGTTCCAAAAAAGAGAAATTGTGAAGGAGAAAGTAGCTCCTCTGCCAGAGGGAAAATGTTGTCTGGGCCATCATCAGAGGGGCGGAATTCTAGTTTGAGTTACAATGTCTCCATTTCTGATTCAAGACGGACTAGAAATTGCCCACCGCCCAGGGATAATATTGTTGGGTCAGTTAGAACTCGGAGATCAGCTACCGGTTATAACGGGGCAAGGCTCTCTAACCAAGAAAATGGAAACATTTCATCACCAAATGAATCCCCTGTTATTTCAGTTCATATTTCCTCACCAGAATCATCCATTGACTTAAACTCTCTGAGTCAATCACATCAATTCATTGGAGAAGTGCCCTTCAATCGTCAAAGCTCCTATAATCGACCGGGCAGTAGCAGTGGAGGCTTGCGCAATATTATGCCTACCAGTCCTAGAGGAGTTGGTATTACTCGCTCTTTAATGAATCGAGATGGCTTCAGGCACTGCAACATGGATGGGATTGCTGAGGTATTTTATCCATAGAAGATTAATATGGCTTTATAATATTTTATGACAAGATGAACACTGATTCATTGAATTCATTTATAATAATAGTTTTACACATGTCAGGTTTTATTAGCACTTGAGAGGATTGAACAAGATGAAGAGCTGACATATGAGGTGGTTAACATTCGGGTTTTAAGTTTCTTTTAATCTGTATTTATTTGGTTAACTTATTTTTTGTTATGTTCTGTAGCAACTGCTTGTTTTGGAGACTAATTTGTTCACTAGTGGCCTGAACTTGTATGATCAGCATAGAGAGATGAGATTGGATATCGATAACATGTCATATGAGGTCTCTTATTTTCTTGTTATAGCTTTGTATTTCCTTTTTTGAGTTATAGCTTCCCCACCTATCTTTAATTCCAGTTTCATATGTTTATTCGTTACTCAATGCTTGTTTGTTACTGCAACCCTTACAGGAGTTATTAGCCCTCGAAGAGAGGATGGGTTCTGTGAGTACTGCACTAACAGAAGAAGCATTATCAAAATGCCTTGAGAGAATCATCTACGATTCTATACCTGACCATGAAATTGTGGGTTGCCTTGGTGATAAGGATGATATCAAATGCAGTATCTGCCAGGTTTTACTCTTGTGATATCTTGATTATGATTATTATGCTACTGTTTATATCATGCTTTTGTAGTTTTTGGCACCATCATTGTATGGTAGTCGGATAGTGAAAGCAGCGTTTGTGGAGACAACCTGATTTTTTTGGACTTCGGAACTGTTACTGCCTAAAAAGATTTTGGTCTAATTTTTAAATCTCGAATTTTGAAAAGCAAAGATAAAAAGTACTACCAGATGAGGGTGAGGCTGAATCATTTAGAGTTTGAATTGTGTGAATTGGTGATTCTAACAACCATGCGTATTTTGACCCGACTGTATTTGTTGCTTCTGTCTTCCGGGAGTTCCTTATGCCAACATAAACCCGTGATTTTTGGTTGTTTAGAACTATGTTGAAATTAACTGGATCTGTGTTTACCACTGTTCCTTCATATTAGTACATTAAAGCAATAGGATCAGGAACGAATTTTAACTAACCTGGACACTCCTTTATGCTGCGATATTTTTGGATTAGTTGAATCATGTTGGGACTAATAATGGTAGATGAAGTTGATGTGATTAAGATTGACTTTTGAATCAATCTTTCTTATTGTGTGTTCATCGTTAGGGCTTTATCTGGTTTTATGTGTGCATGCAGGAAGAATACGCCATTGGAGATGAATTGGGGAGATTACAGTGTGAGCATACTTATCACGCTTGTTGCATACATCAGTGGCTGCGGCTGAAAAATTGGTGCCCTATTTGCAAGACTGCAGCTGGACCCTCTTCACCTTCACCCTCACCTTCACTGTCTCGGTCCTCTTCTTCGTCTTTGCCTTCTTGATGCAATCTCATTTTATTTGTACAAATTAAAAACAAGTCTTGTTTTCTTTCTGCTCCAAATTTTTTTGTACATACCAAAGTTCCTTTCCATGCACTACTCAATAAACTCAAGGCTGGTGGCTTGTGCAATTCTACTACTTTGTTGCATGTGGGTTTTATAACAAGTTTAGGGCAAGTGTCAACTATGGGGGTTCGGTTATAATTTACAACTGTGATGGAAAGTTCCATTTCTTTCAGGTACCAAGCACTATACGTATATTCAATAGCATAAAATAGATCACTTCACTGTTTTGGAAAACTCCATCAACTGGAAAGTGTGCAACAGAAGTTGTTTCATTCATAAAGCAAATAAAGCAGTTCGTCTAGGCACATTTGAAGAATAGGCTTCAAATTTAATGGAAAAAAGTGTCCAATATACGATTACATGATGCAAATTATTAGGTCTAATTAAAAAACCAATACCTAACATAATACTCAATTTGTAACAAATGTCTTTTACGATAAATTTTGCTTTAGGCCTCAAAAAATATTTGAGGTTATTCTAGTGTGCATAGTCTCAATTTTCTGACTTTAAGTGAGATATAAAAAGGAAATAAGCAAGCAAGTCTGAAATATTGATAATGTGTTATTAATATTGAAACTCGAAAAACAATTTTCCAAGTCTATACTGAGCAATATTGAAGTTCTTACATAAGACAATTTCCTCTGCAAAACTTGGATTTCTTCCTCATTGCCTCTAAATTACATTAAAAGCTCGATATATGTATGACAACAGAACATAGCCAACATCACTGTAAAAGTAAAGAAAAAATGCAGTCATGGGCATTCTACACCCTTTATAGTTGCATTAACAAAATTCTAACATGTCAAAGCCCTGTGGCAGAAGAATACATACACTTTTTATGCTTGAAGTCTCAAAGTCGACTAGGGAGCGTTATATGAATGAGCTATGCATCAAATGATTTCAAAATAATAGTAATAAAGCCATTGAACCAAATTAGACTGAGCCAGCAGCAGAGCTTTTAAATAAACACAACTTCATGCCAATGTTTCATTCCTGAAATGCATACGTATTAATCTTCTCAAGCATCAATTGTCAGTCTTCCCCAAGCTGTTTGGGATTTAGCTTCATGGAAACTTTAAAATCAAGCGATGATATTATGTGCCGCGGTCTCTAACCTTGTATAGCCTTCATGTACCCATAAGTACTCTGATTACTCGGTCTCGGCCACATGTCATTGATAACCATCTGGACATGATATTGTCTAGGCCTAGTGATAGACCTTGCTCCAACCAACTCCAAACAAAATCAGATCAATTGCTTCAAGTACACATCCATCATACTTGTTAACAAATTATAAGCCCTTGAGATGCTACAATATACTCTCTATGTTTCCTCAGTGTCTCTGTATTAGACAATCCACCATTCTAACTAAAATTAACATAATGACTACTGTGTTAGGGAGAACCGGCCTTACCAAGGTGAAGCACACCACAAGAAAAGCCCACAAACATATATTAAAGCCCACTTCTGACCCAAAAGACTAACCTAGTGAGTCTCGACTCTAATGTGTATATAAGCTCTGTTTTCACCTCATACACTTCCAATGTGGGACTTTGTCTCAAGTGTGGATTTCAAAAATCTCCCCCTCAGCACTGAGCCCTCATCACATTAGGTCTGCTCTTACTAAGCCCAAACCGGCCTTATCAGATCGACTCAATCACTGACAGGCCCATCGTCATATCTTGGCCCATCCCCATAAGGTCGCGATCACGGTTTCCGGGGGTTACCAAACTGCTCACCTCCATGACGGTGCGATCATGGTTTTCAGGTGTTACAAGAACTAGGAGAATTACTCGACCCACTTACCAGGAGAGAGTCCACAGGAAGCTAGGCTCTGATACCATTTTCAGGGGGAACCTGGGCCTTTACCAAGGAGTAGCAACCCCATGAGGAGGCTCATATACACATTAGAGCCCACAAGACTAGGAGAGTTTATATGCATATTGGACCCTAGAGCTGATAGGCTAGTCTTTTGGGTCATATGTGGGCTTTGATGTGTATATGAGCCTCCTTGTGGTATGCTCCTCGTTGGTAAGCCAATGATCTCGTGGACATAGTTGGCATCTGGAACAGCTCTTCGGTTGATACTCCCATTGAGATAAATGTTAAGATTCGAAAGGATGAAGGTGATAGTCTATCGCCAGTTGGTTGGGAGCTTGGTTTATCTCACTATTACTCGGCCTAATCTATCATTTACATTTGAGCAAGTCAGTCAATTTCTACAGTCCCCAAGACATTCGCATATAGCCGCTATTCTCTGCATTCTTGGGTGTATCATGAGCAATAGCAGTAAATTTATTTATCTTTCAGCTAGTACTTCGCTGAATGGGGAGGATGTGCGGATACTCGTCGATCTACCACATGTTGGTGTATGTTCTTAGGGCCTTCTCTTGTCTCTTGGAAAAGTAAAAAAGCAAGATCCGATTTCCAAATCTTCTACTAAATCTAAATACCAGGGTATGTCTGTCACTTGCTTTGAAATTATTTGGTTACAGGAATTACTTGCAGAACTGGGTTTTTCACCGCTTGAACCCACACCTTTTCATGTGGATAATACTAGTGTTGTTCATATTATAGCGAACCTGGTCTATCATGAACGTACAAAACATATTGAGGTTGATTTCCATTTTATTCGGGAAGCCTATGAGTATCGGGTCCTTTCTTTACCTCGTGTGTCTACAGGTCTTCAAGTGGTAGACATTTTCACTAAGCTTATTCCTTGCCAACACGCTATATATTTCTCTCGTGCAAATTAATGTTGGTTAATCACCTACACCAATTTGAGGGAATGTCAATCCAGTGAATAATTTGAATGCATATGTAGTCATTTAAGAGTGTTGATTTTCTTCTTATCTATTAATATCCATTGATATGATTCTCCCTATGTATAAGTTCAGGGATCAAAAAAAGGACATAAACAAACAATCAAACGTATACATACATCCTTCTCTCTGTTGTCAGTAATCTCACATAACTACAGCTAACTTGTCAGCTTTCTCAGCTAACTACAATTGACTAATATTTAAGTCTCAGAGGTGCGTTGAGAGTTGTTTTCCTCCCTAAACTACACTTTTAATTTTTCGTTAGTTTTTGAATGTGAATTGAACAAATTACCCTTAAATGTAATTCAAATTTTTAAATAGATGCCCTTCGACTTTTTTCCGTTCTCTTCTTCATTTTTGCGACTCAATGTATGTTTATTTCTAGAAATAGATATATTGCTTGAACTTGGTTTAGTACATGCATCTCTTATTATTATTGCTAAGATTCAGCAAATGGTTGCAAACATTCCTGTTAAATTTATAAACCATAAACCCACCAAATTGTTGCTAAAACTCCACAATTCAGAAATATTCACCCCAAATTCAAGAAAATGAGCCCACGAATTCAATAAAATTCTAATAAAAAATTCAAAATAGCAAGAAAAACATTAAACTTTCATGTTATTGGTGTCAAATCTATCATTTGCATCCATACACCATTAGATTTCCTATTTCAGTGCTACAAGAAACCTATTTATTTAAACCTAAAACAAGATTTACGTTATCAATGTCATATGTTTTACTTTTAGTTTAATCTATAATCTTTATTTTTTTTTTCATGTTCTTAGTTTTTAATGATATCATATGCTATCGTCTTATAGCTTATATATTACCCAAGAAATTGCATACCCAACCCAAGTCAAACCTGAACTTGGAGACAACTACAAAGCTACCCTTCCATTAAATTGCTTACCAAATTCCAAATATTATATTTTCCGCCTTTCTCCTGAAGCTTTTGTCGGCGAGTTTCAGAGGCCTCATAATGAGGAGATCAAGGAGGTTATGGCTCCTTTTTTGGTTTCTTATTGTGATTTTTCTGTTTTGGGTCATGGACTTCGGTCGTTTCCTCCTCCACCTATAGAGGCATCAGCGATGGCGTCGTAGACCTCGGCTCTATCGGGCTTTATCGGTAAGGTCATGGCGTCGCGAGGCTGACTTAGGATCTGGAGGCGAAGGTGGTCCTGTAGTGAAACATTGCCTGAACAAGGATTTTGCATCTGATTTTGAGCAATTTTGCATCCGACCGAAATTGGTCCTCTTTAAGACCAATTTTGCATCTGATTTTGTAGTTGGTCTTGCCCTATATCCTTACAATTGTGTTAGAAATTGTTCGAGGTTGATTTAAGGTTTATTTAATCTGTTATTGATTTAAGATAAGAATTTGCTATGTAATTGATTCCGTCTTAGAAATTGGTATTTTGTTTGTTCAATAATGGTATTTATGTTTGGGTTCAATTGCTATTTGATGGTTGTGTGTTTAGATTTTTGAAAACCTTACACTAATATTACAAAACTCATTTTTTTTCTTGGTTCAATTTAGTTTTGGTGCAAGTCTAAAAAATTTCTTTATCATCAATTATTTAAATAAGTGTGGGAATTGTTAAGATGGAGAGAGAGAGAATAGAGGAGAGAGAAGAGAAGTAGTGAAAAAAAGTCAAAAGGCACATATTTGAAATTTTAAATGAAAATTAAGGGTATTTTAGTCATTGTAGTTAAGTGAGAAAAATCATCTCATCGTACCTCTCAAAGTAAAAGTATAGTCAATTATAGTTAGGTGAGAAAGACGACAACTCAATTGTAAGTAAGTGAGATTATCCCACAAATCAATTTAGAGGGAGATGAATAGATTGGATCAAAATTATAGAAAATAAAAATTGATCTTGAAAAATAAATAGCAAGTAAGAAGATAAGGGGAGAAATATCAAACTCAACAATATAACGTGGTTCACAACTCTTCTTAGAGTTGCTACGTCCACCCCTAAGATAGCACAAAGAGTTCTGTCTTTCTACTAACTTACTAAGAGTTACAAAAGATTACAAGAACAAATCTTTGTAAATTACAACACCAAGCAATAACAAATCTTGCAACCAAGTAATAACACCTAGCAAGAAATAATCTCGAATCAACAAGATGAAGGTATTGATGTCAACTCACCAAGAGTCAACAATGCAATGTGTTTAATCTTATGTGGAATAAACACAATGCCTCAATCACAATGAAATAAAAATAAAATACAAGCAAACTATATATGATTTCAAGATATGTAGGCTTAGCTCAATGTGATGTTAAAAATATATGATTTCAAAATAAGTTTCAAATAGAGGACAACATGTTCAAGAAATGATTTGACAATAAAATTGCATGTTTTTCAAAGATCGGAATATATGAAACTCTTAGATTTTGACTTTCAAAAACACGAAACACAAGAGCTATCAAAATAACTTTTCTTTTAAAGATGAAGGACTTGTACTAGGATTTTTATAGAGAAATAGTAGAGTGTTGTGTTGTTTCAAATGAAGAACCAAATGAGGGTATTTATAGAAAAATATTTCGATCTTGAGAATTCAAAAATACAGTTGTTGGTAAATATTGGAGTGCAAAGTCAAGTTGCAAGACTTAACAAGAAATGAAATAATTACTTGTAATTCCTATATTGCTCTCTTTTCAAAATGAAAATATGAAATAATAAATAAAAATTGTATTTTAAAAATAGAGTGGGTAGAGATGGAGAGTAGAGCTAGTCAAACATATTTTAAAGTTATACTTAAAAGAGTTCTTCTTGCTATAACTTAAACCACTTCATATAGTCATCCTTGATTTTCCATTGCATGTGTTGATCATCATTATAGGTCTAAATTTTTTCTTGGATATTGAAAATTCGTGGAGGACTTCATTGGGTGCAAAGAGGCGATGATCATGTCTACTACCCCATATTTTAGCTTTGACCTTTGCTTGCTCAAATGACCATAACTTTTTCTTCAAGAATCATGTTGTTACGTTTGTTATTGGCTTATTTTTTAGGCGACACATAAGATGTCGAGCATCTGGTCAAGAAAGATGTCAAGCGTTTAGTCTCAACTTCTTTCGTGACATGTGTGGATCGCAGCATTGGAAAGTTTCCTAAAATATGAGACATATTGCAGATCCAGCTGTGTACAAGGCTTTTGGTAAGTCTTGATTGAGTCATGATTCTAGAAAGCTTCCTGCCGTGATAGAGACTCTGGAAAGATATCGGTGTTAAGGATTTGGGAAACCTAAATCGACTAGGACTATGGTAACGCTAATGCGTTCCAGAATTAGTTTTGTAGCTGCTATAAAAGTTTAGGCTCCACCCTTAGCAGCGAGCGAATCTTTGTAGTTTCTTTGGTGAAATACACATAGCTCTTAGACGTGAAGGTTTAGCATGTTGAGAGGTTGTGTGTTCCACGAAGAACATTTGTGTATCACTACCAGAATCGAAAGATCAAGTGTGAGTGATTGAGGGTTTCTTGTGAATGTGTGATTGAAGTTTCATGTACAAGTGCATAACAGCGACTTGTTGCATCAGGGTAGTATGAGTGCTCGTAGAATGGAATCAAGACGGAGTCTTGGATTCATGGGGAGTTCCTGAGATAGGTTTGCACTAGTAATAGTAGCATAGGGTATTGATCTGTGTGATGATCATGTATACTTGTATGTTTTGACTCATTACCAAATAGTGAAACCTTTCCACTGGCCAAGGGCCCCCAGACGTAGGTGAGATTGCACCGAACTAGGTAAACAATCTTGTGTGTCGCTGTGTGTTGTTTACTATTTTATATTGTGTTTGTTCGAATCTGTTTCCAGACAAGTTGTTACGAACATTATCTCAACATTGTTCCTGACATTGTTCTTGACATCTTTTCTAACTAAATTAATCAGAATTTCAATTGGTATCAGAGGAGGTACCTACAGCTTTAGGTGAGATCTTGGACGAAAAATTCTGATTGACAATCATTTAGCATTGGTTCACCCAAGGAGTAAGATTCGTTGGCAAGGTCTCGAATTTTCACATTGAATTCAGCCATTGTCTCATCTTCTTTCATGATAAGTGCTTCAAACTTTGTTGTTAAGTATTGAAGCTTTTGTTCTCGTACCTTTGTGGTTCCCTCATATGCAACATTCAGAATGTCCCATGCTCATTTGGCAGTCATGCTGGTGTTGATCAATCTGAACACGTTCTGTCCATACCATTAAAAATCGCATTAAGGGCTCGGGAATTTCCTAGAGATGCTTCTTCATCAGCGTCAGTCCATTCTGACTCAGGTTTGGGGTTTATGAAATTTCCCTCAGCATCTTGATAGTACGGAGCACTCCAGCCATTTATCACAGCCTTCCAGGTTTTTTTGTCGATGGATTTAAAGAAAGCGCACATACGGGCTTTCCAATATCCGTAGTTGCTCCCATCTAGAATCGGTGGACGGTTAACTGATTCCTCCTTCTCTAGCGTTGTCCATGTTTGTCAATCAGAAATCCAAATCAGTTGGGCTACAAACTAGACTCATACATCTTTCAAATAGTGTGTCATATGCATGTTACAATACTCACAATAAAGTTCACCCATAAAATTTGCTTTTTCGTTTTTGGCATATTTGATGTGTGGTCACTTTTTTTTCAATATCTCTCTAAAAACGTGTGATAATATAAAAAATAGTTTTTTCATTGAAAAATAGACACTTCAAAGTTTTTAGTACATTAAAGAAATCTCAATTTGCTAAAGAAATGACTTATATGATTTTTAAAGTTGACTCAAATGCTGAAAAAGTTACTCTTTTGCACAAATTCGAAAATTCATTTATCAACCTTAAGTAACTTTGGAAAGCTTGTATTATATAATATAAATATTTTGAATAAAGTATTTGATCTTGAATAACAATAAAGAGATCATTTATCATCAAAACACCAAGATTAGAATGTTCGCAAATGTTCATAACACACGTTCCCCACTTACATACATCTAGTTTTGAAAGTTTGATTTCAAGCATGATGATTTTGGTTTTGTATCAAGTTGGGAAATTTGGTTAAGTGCCAGTTAATTTTTAGTGTGAAATGACAAAAATGTCCCTCGTTGTCATTCAAATTTTCAAAAGCATGCTATTGAAAATTTTCCAGCCTCGCCACCGGTCTCGTAAATCGAACTCTCTCACTCTCTCCATCAAATCCACCTCCTCCTTCCTCTATCGATTATGAAAATCTAAGCAAATAATTGAATCATAGATCTGGAAAGCCATCGTCGACTTAGTAACTGCGGGAATAGGAGCGGTGACGGCGACCGAGAGACTGAGACCGGAGCGTTGACCTACTTACAAGTCTCGATAACAATTTGAGACTCTACATGAACGGTGAAATCAATCAGCAGAAACCCAATAAACGCTAAAACCCATTCAAAAGAAGTTGTGATTTTATGAATCATAAAACCACGAGATTCTCCCCAAAACATTTCTAAAAAAATTAAAATCTAGAGTTTGAGCCTCTTCCCATTTCCAACTCCGCCTCAATCCCAATGCTCTAATGCTTAAACAAAAAATTAAAACCTAAAGGAATCAAGTTGCTTAGCTTTAACACAAATCAACAATATCAAGTTGGAAAATATTGAATATAAGCTTTAAAACTTTGAAATGTGATTGAATTAGATGATGTATTCACTTACAAATCAAGGATTGAATATATTAAAAACCCTATGCTTCGGTTCTACCTTCTTCTCCAAACCTCTAGCTCTCCTTCTCACTCTAGATCCCAGAGCTTCTCTCTAAGAAAATAATTGTGTAATCCAAAAAGTGTGTCAACCTCTACAAATTATATGCCCTCAACCCCTTAAATACTCATACACAGACCATGGGAAATGAAGACATTTCACAAAATCTGCAGCAAAAACTGAGTTATGCGTGTGAGTCACGACAGGGAAAGTTACGATAGGGTGTTCTGACTCCTCCTGAAATCTCGGAGCTAGTTGTGGAAAGGTGACGATAGGGAATCGTGAGTAGGCATCGTGAGGTAGGTGTCGTGACTTGAAGTTGGTCTAGATGAGTTGTTTTGTGTCAGCCAACGACAAGTGATGTCCCGACAAGCGTCGAGACATGCATTTTCGTTACCTCCCTTGGCTCCAACGATGGCGTTAGACGTTGTTGTCATGCACCTCATGACTTAGTTGGTCACGACAGAGATTCGTGACTAGTGGAAACCTGCAACCTAATATTTTTCACTCGATGTCTTGTTTCTCACGACTCTTCGAGTCACGACAAGGTGTCTTGACCTAAAGTTGTCGTGACTTTTGTCTCCTGCAACCTCTCTTCTCTTTGATCTCAGCTCCCGACAAGGTGTCGTGACTCTAAATGTCATTAATCTTCTCTGTTGCTCCATTTTGCTCCTATAATGCCTCGAAATGACACGTTTTCTTGCAATTTAATCATAAACCCCTTAGTGTGTAGAATAATATCTGAAATAGGCTAAAAATCCTAAAATTGGGGTGAAATCGAGTAACTGTGAGGAGATTCGGCTCGAGTGTAGTTATAGATTCCACTCTCATCAACTTTTGAGTATACGAGAAACATATAATAGGTAGGTGAAGTTGTGAGAGAAAAATATAAATAGGAGGATTGAATCCTTTGGGTGGACTGTGTAGCGCTAAGGAATTCCCCTAGTAAGGCTTTTGAGTGGGTTTGGTTTCATTTTGGAAACCGTTAATGGCTGATTCGGTTATACTTGACTATCGATGTCAAAGTATAAATCAGACAGTCGTAAAATGTCAACAATAAAATAATAAGCAGTTTGTTGTAAAATGATGGACCCCATCATGCATAATGTTGCATGGCACACTTCCATAAGTTATCTCTACTATGTCCATCTTGTAAAATCCCTCAAAACACTCTCGGTGTTTTGTGGTATATTGAGTGTGGTGAACACTCTAGCATTTAATGCAAGAGGTGGAATTTTGTGTATAAATATGTGCATATGTGAAGAGAGAAATAACATCCAGGAACTCATTTCCTTCCTCCATCTTTTGCTTTCTTGCTCTTCCATTTCTAGCATATGCATGCTTTTATTTAAGTTTTGGTTTTTGTTAACTCACTTTGATTGCATATGTAATAACCCACATTTAACACCATTTCTACAAAACGTTATCAACACGAATTGCTTAATTATCCTGATGTTTTTTCAATTTTCAACTAAATTTAATTAGTTTTTGAATTTACGTTTATTTATTTGCTTATGTTATTTATTTTCATAAGTATGCTCTGCGATAGCCAATCTAGAATTGGATTTTTCGCATCAGAATATTATATGTTGTTGTTATTATACATGTTTTATATTTATGTACACTATTAGCAACCCGAAGTTTGCTAAATTACGACATCTTGAACTCGAAGTTTCAAGGTTGTCCGAAATAAATTATTGAACTTGATGTTCATGTAAACATGAAATTTACAACGGTTGAAATTTATAGAACTTGAAGTTCTAATATTATCGAGAAAATTATTGGACTTGACATTTTTGTAAACTGGAAGTTTACAGTTGGAATTTGCAGAACCCGAAGTTCTGATCATGGATTATATTATGAGATGTTAAATTAAAACATGCATTTTTAATATTTAGAACCCGAAGTTCTAAAAATCCATGTTGGATAAATTAAGAATATTATATTGCTCATGAAGTAGCAACATTGGGAGAAATTTTTGAAAAATATTAAAACTCATGCATTGGTAAAATAAAATGAACCATCAAACTTGTCATATCGACAGTTAACCATTTTCAGAAGTGAATGCGAAAATTTATGATGGTCATTATAAAGTTCTTGGAAAACTAAGGCCCCATAAGCGGTCGGATTTAAAAGTAAGTTAATACAATTGATAAGATGAGCCACGATATGGGTCCCAAAAGTGATTCATATATTTGTGGAGATGAGAATGATATGTGTATTGTTGATTGTGCTACTATAGATATTATCCTAAATGATAAGAAATATTTCTCATGCCTAATCTTTGTTGAGGCAAAAGTGAACACCATTATGGGTTCATCAAATTTAGTAGAAGGCTCCGAAAGAGCTACTGTAATATTGAGAAATGAAACAAAGTTAAGCATTGAGAATGTTTTGTTTGCTTGATAAATCCAGAAGAAATCTACTTAGTCTTAAAGATATCCGCAGAAATAGATATCATGTTTATACCACAAATGAAAATTGAACTGAGTTTCTGTATATCATTTTTAGTGATTATGGTGAAAAGCGGGTATTGGAAAAATTATATGTTCTATCATTTGGTTTGTATTTTACAACAATAAGAACAGTTGAGGCCTACGCGATTTTGAACCAGAAAATCAATAATCCGAATATTTTTATGCTCTGGCATAATCGTCTTGGTCATCCAGAATCAACGATGATGCGAAGAATTTTTGAAAATTCATGTGGACATTCATTGAAAAATCATAAGCTTTTTCAATCCAATGAAATAATTTGTACTGATTGTTCACAAGGAAAATTAGTGGTCCGGCCATCAAAAACCAAGGTTAGTATAGAATCTCCATCACTCCTGCAGACAATTCAGGGAGATATATGTGACTCTATTAATCCACCAAGTGAACCATTTAATTATTTTATGGTTTTGGTTTACGCATCCAGCAGATGGTCACATATGTGCTTATTGCAAACTCGTAATGTTGCATTTGGTAAACTACTAGCACAAATCATTAAATTAATGGCACATTTTCCTGATTATCTGATAAAGTTTATTCGTCTTGATAATGCTGGTGAATTCACATCTAAGATATTTGATGATTATTACATGTCATTGGGCATTGATATTGAGCATCTTGTTCCGCATGTGCATACCCAAAATGGTTTAGCATAATTTTTTATTAAACGTATACAGATAATTGCACGTACATTATTATTGCAATCACAATTATCAATTTCTGCTTGGGGACATGTTGAATTACATGCTCCTTATTTAATTTGTTTAAGGCCTAGTGCATATCACAAATATTCTCTTTTACAACTTGCATGCGGGCATGAACCTGATATTTCCCATTTACGAACTTTTGGTTGTGATGTACAAGTGCCTGTAGCACCCCCTTTACGCACTAAAATGGGACCCCATCGACGATAGGGTATTTATGTTGGTTTTGACTCACCATCTACTATCAGATATTTTGAGCCTTTGATAGGTGACCTATTTACTGCAAGATTTCCATATTGTCATTTTGATTAGATAACATTCTCACATTTGGGTGAAAAAAAACCGCCTCCTGAAGTTAGGCGTGAAATTGAATGGAAAGTAAATTTCATGTCTCATATGGATCCTCGTACATCACAATTTGATAAAGAAGCACAAAGGATAATACATTTGCAAAATGTTGCAAATCAAATGCCTGAAGCATTTGTTGATACATCAAAAATGACAAGGTCATATATACATGTTGCGAACACAACTGCGAGAATTAAAGTTAATGGTGATAATGCGAAAGCCGCAGTTGATTCCTCTTGTACACGATAGAAGCGTGGGAGGCCATTAGGAGCAAAAGATAGCGCCCCTCGAAAACGAAAGAAGCATATAGTTCCTGAAGAACTACTAGTTCCAAAACAACCATCGAATAGACATACAGTTCCAAAAGAATTTTCGATTCTCAAAGAATATGAAATTCCTGAAGAATTTCGAGAACAAAGAAGTGAGGAAATACATATGAATTATTCCTACACAAAATAATCTTGGGATCGAAAATCAATTATCATTGATGATATTTTTGCATTTGCGGTGGCAAATGAAGTAATGAATGATTTTGATTTTGAGCCATGAAATATTAATGAATGTCGTGAAAGACATGATTGGCCAAAATAAGAAGAAGCAATTCAGGTATAATTGACTTCATTGGCAAAACGCCAAGTCTTTGGATCCATAACTCAAATACCAGAAGTTGTTCGACCAATTGAATATAAATGGGTATTCACAAAGAAAATAAATGAGAAAAATGAAATTGTTCGATATAAAGTCAGGCTTATAGCCTAGGAACAATCTGTGACCTGGGGTCGATTTTGATGACCTGGTGTCGATTTTGATGAAACACATTCACATGTGATGGATATGATTACATTCAAATACTTGATCAGTTTAGTAGTCTTTGAAGGACTAGATATGTATCTGATGGACTTTATCACTGTCTATTTATATGGTACGTTGGACACGAGTATTTATATGAGGCTCCCTAAAGGAGTTAAATTGCCTGAAGCAATTAAAAATAGTCCAATAAATATGTATTCGATCAGATTACAAAAGGCATTGTATTGACTGAAACAATCTGGTAGGATGTGGTATAATCTTCTTAATGAATACCTTACCAGAGAAGGGTACAAGAATAATGTTATATGCCCTTGTGTATTCATTAAGAAAACAAGTATGAGATTTATTATTTTGGCAGTGTATGTTGATGATATGAATTTAATTGGGACTCTTAAAGAGATACTGAACACTGCAAAATATCTCAAGAAAGAGTTTGAGATGAAAGATTTGGGAAAAATGAAATATTGTCTCGGCTTGCAGATCAAGCATATTTTGGATGAAATTTTAATTCATCAGTCTGCTTATATTGAGAAACTCCTGAAGCATTTTAATATACAAAATGCACATCCATTGAGTACTCCAATGGTTGTTCGATCGCTTGATCCTAAAAAGGATTCGTTTCGCCTGAAAGAGATAGATGAAAAGATATTTGGTCCTGAAGTATCATATCTAAATGCGATCGGGGCTTTATTATATTTGGCGCAATGTACAAGGTCGGACATATCATTTGCAGTAAATGTACTAGCAAGATTCAGCTCAGAACCAACAAGACGACATTGGAACGGAATCAAACATATATTACGCTACTTGAGCGGGACGAAAGATTTGGGGTTATTGTATTCAAAATCCTCAAGTAATACTAACTTGATCGGATATCCAGATGCAGGATACCTTTCTGATCCTCATAAAGCACGCTCCCAAACTGGGTACGTATTTACTTGCAATGAAACGGCAATATCTTGGCGCTCCACGAAGCAAACTTTAGTCGCAACATCCTCAAACCATTCGGAAATTCTAGCACTGCATTAACCTAGCCGAGAATGTGTGTTCTTGCGATCAGTCGTTCAACATATACGTGAAGCATGTGGAATCTTGTCAATTACAAGTTTTCCTTCCATAATACATGAAGACAATGCAGCGTGTATAGCTCAAATCAAAGGCGGGTACATCAAAGGAGATCGTATCAAGCACATATCGCCAAAATTCTTCTACACTCACAAACTCCAAAACAGAAATGAGATTGATGTCAAGCAGATTTGGTCAAGTGAAAATCTTGTAGGTTTGTTCACTAAAATCTTGCCAACATTCACATTCGAGAATTTAGTATGGCGAATCGGCATGCGTCGACTTAGCAAACAACCAAAGTAACTCTGACAATCATCAGGGGGAGCAATGATCAGGGGGAGCAAGTATATGATAACGATCACACTCAAGACTTATGTGTACTTCACTCTTTTTCCCTTATTCAGGTTTTGTCCCACTGGGTTTTCCTGAAAATTTTTTAACGAGGCAGCATTAAGCACGTCCAACGCCGCTTACATAATTATTTATGATGGTGTCCAAGGGGGGAGTGTTTTAAAATGATGGATCGTGTCACGCATAATGTTGCATGGCACACTTCCATAAGTTATCTCTACCATGTCCCATCTTGTAAAATCACTCAAAACACTCTCCTTGTTTTGTGGTATATTGAATGTGGTCTACACTCTAGCATTTGATGCAAGAGGTGGAAATTTTTGTATAAATATGTGCATATGTGAAGAGGGAAATACACATCCGGGAACTCATTTCCTTCCTCCATCTTTTGCTTTCTTGCTCTTCCATTTCCAGCCTATGCATCCTTTTATTTAAGTCTTGGTTTTGGTTAACTCACTTTGTTTGCATCTCTAATAACCAACATTTAACACCATTTCTACAATATAGTTCTCAATTTGAATTGTGTAAAACCGAGCTGAGTTATTCATTTATGAAATAATATCATATGTTGCTCCAACCTATGTGAAATGACTAATAGGAAATGATTTATGTGCACATGTCAGTGTGTTATCTCAGTAGGTAGTTGTCGTAGCACCACACTGGTTGCTATCCCTTGATTTTGTGATCTCTTCACAAAAAAAAATTAGAAAGATCATCTTGTCTTTGTTTATGTCATGGATTGGAACAATTTACTATAATTCAACGGATTAGTCGTGATAATTGGGAGATGCTCTCTCTTTCTTCCCCAATCCGCGAGGGAAATTTTAATAGCTCCTCGCTGGTATTTATAAGTGAAAGAAAACTCTTAACACTCGAAAGGTACGAAAAAAGTCAGTCCAATCTCATTTACGCACATGTGTATTCTTGTAACCTCAATTTTAGAAGATTTATCTCTAACTTGAACTTTCATGATGCAGGTTCTTGTGAGTACAAATTGTCAAGAAAAACATGTTTCTAAATCATGTAGAAGAGATACAAAACTGAATCAACTTATAAAAATGTAAACAAGAATAAGTAAAGAGAAGTGAAGTGAAGTGAAAATAAACAAAAGAATGGTATTATGGAAGATATTGTTGCTCCGCACGAGTATCAAAACTTGTTTAAACGGTCAAGCCTTGAAATGTAAGTCGTAGTAGGCTTTGATTGCTTGGGGCTGAAGGCGTCGTATAAGGCCCAAAGCAATGAGGACACAGCTTTTATAGAAAAAGCAAATGGATGGAATAAAATAACTAACTTTGATACAAAAACTAGAGCATAGAATCTTTATGTTATTTTAGGAAGGCAATATCCACTCAGTTTTGGAATTGGAGCACTTATCTGAATCCAAAACACATTATATATAATTATTAGCTCACAATATTGTCAACACTTGGGTTTTAGATTGTGAACCAAACATTTCTGCATTTACACCATATGTTTTTTTCATCAATTTCAATGCATTGAAATTTGAGCTCAAAATAATGGAGTTATCATTTGATGACCCGGCATAGTCAACTAAGAATTATATTGTTAATGAGACCTGAATCGACTTCCTTAAACTACAGTTTTAATTTTTATTTGCTTCTTGGTATTTATCGACCGTTTGATGACATCTTTTAGATGGATTGGATCTTGAGAGGGATACAAAAGATTGGTTGTATAAAAAGAAGTTAAAGATTCAGTGAACAGGAGATGGATGTTGCTATATCCAAATAAGGGATGCAAAGAGTAAAAGGGGAGGAATAGGAATAGGAAGCTTGCTTGTAAGTGAAACAATGGATTCTCTTATGGTTATTGGTTATACCCTCACCCACCTACAAAACCATCATCTTCTCCTCCTCCTCCTCCTCCTCAAGCAACCACTCACATTCTCTGCATCTGGTTTGATGGAGGAAGTGCAAATCCAAGTGGTGGTGGAGAGTCTGTTGAATGGTGAGAGCAGCAGGGAAGCAATGATTGAAGGTGCCAGAGAGGTTGCGAAACTGTCCAGTAAGCAGAGGCACAAGCTGGGTGAGACTGGACTCATCTCTCCCTTGGTCTCCATGCTCTATTCTCAAGATTATCAATCCATTCAACCTGCTCTCTTTGCTCTCCTCGCTCTTGCCTTCGGCTCTGAAAGGTTTCTTCAACTTTCTTCTTCTTGTCATATTGGAATCTATTGATGATCTCAAAAACTCTCTTTTTTCTATTTGTGATGTTGAAGCAATAAACAATGCATTTTCCCTATACCTAGAATGAGAGATTGATTGTTGATACAGAAACAAGATGAGGATTGTCAAGTGCGGGGCTGTACCAGTGTTGTTGGAGTTAGTGCATTGCCAAAACGAGGAGCTGACCGAACTGACAGTAGCGGCCTTGCTGACCCTCACTTCCTGCAACAAGAACAAGCTCACAATTGCATCATCTGGAGCCATCCAAGTCCTGGTTGATCACATTCTCAGTGAAACCAACAGCAGCACTGTTACGATGCTGGATGCCATAGCCACACTACACAACCTCTCAACCTGCCACCAGATCATCCCCTCCCTCGCGTCCTCTGGCGTCACTGCTGCACTGCTCCACCAGATGAGCTGCTGTGAGAAATCATCTGTGTTGGTTGAAAAGGCAATGGGGCTGCTTGAGTGCATCGTCGCCTCATCGGAGGATGCACTTGAGGAGGCAGGGGGGGCTATAGTGACGCTGGTGGAGACGGTTGAAGAGGGTACGCAGCAGGGCAAAGAGCACGCAGCCAGAATCCTCCTGCTCATATGCAGGAGCAACAGGGAGAGATACAGAGGACTGATCCTGAGGGAAGGGATCGTGCCGGGGCTTCTTCAGTTGAGTGTGGATGGGACCAGGAGGGCCAAAACCACTGCTACAGAGCTCTTGTTGCTTCTCAGGGACGGCAGCGGCTCAACCACCAGTAACCAAACAAATTACCAACTCATGGAGCAGATAATGCAAGAAATTGATGCACAAGACAGTTCTACTACAAGTGTTGGATTGAGGATGGTGGAGGATATGATCGCAAAGCTAACTACATGACCCCCACACCACACCACACCACACCCATTTCTTTCTCGCTCTAACATTTTATCATTGTTACTTCAATTAATGGACTGTGGACTGCTTTGGCTTCCTTCTGCTTCTACCTATGTAAAAAGATTTACTCTACTCTATAGTATTGCTTATAAAGTTAAATTCCGGAAAACAAAAATTCACAAAATCATTCCTTCTGCAATTACTTCAACCAATCAACCTCATAAATATAAGGTAGTCAGTTAATCTAGCATAGTGTCTCAGATATATACAAAATCCTTTCATCCACATATACCAAATTCAGGATGTGTATATAACCTAAAATCCGATTTCAGTACCAAGATCATCAACCCTGTGAAGCACACTTCTATTATATATAGGGAACATAGAAATGACTTGTGTCTAAACTTGCTAATTCAATTTCCGTAATTGAGTGCAACCCTTACAATAATAGGTAACTATAGTTCTCCTTGTTCGCAATTATTTTTGACAGTATTATTCCATCTGCCTACCCAAAAAAAACCAAGGCACATATAATCCCACTACTAGCAAGCAGAACATGCTGATGATAGCAAAGCAATATCAGCCTGACCTTCTATAAAAGCTATAGGCCACGGCCACAGTTGCCACTGCTCCAACCACGCCAGCAGCCATAAGCACATCAGTCTGGTCCCATTTCTTAGTCCAGCACGATACCTTTCCACGCTCTTCCCCAGATTCTGCCACCTTTTCTTCACCCTTCAAGCTGACATCTTGGCAGCATGAGACACCATTAGCCCCTTGGCAACACCCAGTATTAGTTTTCTCTGTGTTCACTTCAGTGCTTTCATGGTGCTTCTTCTTGTCCTTCTTCTTCTTCTCTTCTTTTCCATTTGGAAGCTTGTCTTTGCTCCCTTTTTCATACACCCCCATTTGGCCCCTACAATTATTAATTGATCAGTTTTTAGAATAATTAACACAACAAGCAGAAACACCCCGTCCCACCCACATGAACAATTACCACCAAAAGCAAGTGTTGTGAGGACAAACAAATTTACTATGAAGTATAAATAAACGTTTTTGGAGGGGCTTTACCCAGGTACGATATGTATATATAGGCGAGGGAAAAAATATGTGTTAAACAATGCAAATGAAAATACCATCTATGACATTCATGGCATTCCTATCCATCAACAAAAGGTACCATCAGTCAAATAACTCCTGAACAAATCGGTAAAACATTATGGCAGTAGTGGTGGGCAGGGAGGTCGTTGTCAGTTGTGGGGCCATCAGAAAGGTTAATTCCTACAAAAATTGGGTACCATTGAACTTCATGTTTGGCCTTCAGTGTTCATAGGTTTACTGTTTTATCATCACAGTGTTGAATGATAATTGACAAAAGAGTTGATCATGGCATAATAAAAGTAGAAGGTCTCATAAATTTTAAGTTCATAGATTCAACTTGCAGATGAAAGAAACTATATATTCATCACAGACACAATCAGGTTCATGAGAATCATGAAATTTATAAGCCTGGCATCATAACCATATTTATCTACTTGGAATTAGTAAGCAAAAGCACAAACCTCAATAGTCGCTTTATTGCCTCTCCCTTCACAATATGCTGCTCAAGAATTTCAGGTACGTCTTCTGGAGTAACATAACCATACCTACAATTTAATTGAATGGTAAGCAAAAAAATTCTTTCCTAAACACAAGAACAAATTTGCCACAAAATCTAGTCTACTGATATTGAAATCTTACCAATGACCAGCAATTTTCCCCTCTGCATTAGGGCCATAGATGATCAAGTTCCCAGCATATTTGTGTCCCCCAATGTGAGAGCAGGGACTCACAAACACATTATTATTCAATCCGCGCAAATCTATCTCCTCATTGAGCTTTTCCATAAGGACTGGTCCACAAACTCCACACCTTTTGTCCCGACTACCATGAGCACACACAAACACATGTGATCCAGTCAAACCCTCTTGCGCTCCTGATGCCCATGGTTTTCCATTCACAAGCACATCATCAACAAAACCATCAACATTCGAGTCCTCCAAGCCCCTTTAATCACAACAAAGATCAACACAAATCAATACATCGCAAGAATGAACCCTAAATCCTGATTCTAATCTTTACCACATCCCATCAAGTACCCAAAAGAATGAAACAAACTTGGAGTTTTAAAATGGCAAGAATAGTAAACAGGTAAGACATTAACAAGTTTTGACAATTCAATTGCATTTCAACTTTTTCCATCAGTAGAAAAAAGAAGCAATATCTCACACAGAACAAAAAAGGAAAGCGTGCAAGAAAGAAAAAAACATCAAGACAAAAGCATGAACTATGATATACTGGTGCTTAGCCTCTGCAAGGAAAAGAAACATACTCACATATGAAACCGCAACATTTTTAGAATTAGAAAGTAAATCCAAGAATAGGCAGATCTGATGGATGAAAATCTACACAAACTTCCTCCCTTTACCCCCTAATAGATATATAAAATAAAGTTTTGCAAATCTTAAACCCCAATGTTTAACAAAACTCCAGACCTACATATCCTCCAGAAAATCAAATCAAAGATACATTTCAGGCAACTCAGATCCAAAGCGCCATCATGTAACGAAACCCTAAACCGATGGTATACCTGTACTTGACCATATCAGGAAAGACCAAAACATCCCCATCGGCGAAGTCAGGGCCGTCGCCTCCTCCGCAGATGGTCAGCTTGGTCTGCGAAATCAAATCACAGGAACAATCAGTGTGAAGAAGGAGTGAAGAGAGTAGCAGATCGAAAGCGAACAAGATCCGATACCTTGAGGGTGATGTCGTCCTTGCGAGCCTTGACGGCGGAGGAGAGGAGCTTGGGAAGAGGATCGGCGTCGGAGTCCTCGACGCGAGAGGCCCAGGAGTCGGGGGTCTTGTAGCAGAGGAAGACGTGACGGTCGTAGCCGTCGACGGTGCCGGAGAGGTCGGCCTTGTACATCTCCGGGCGGGTGAACCCGAACTTGGCGTCATCTTCGGCGTTGACGGAGGAGTAGTCGGTGTCGGTGGCCATGGAGACGCCGCCTAGGGCTCGGAGAGAGATTGAGAGTAGCGGTGGAGCTTTGGGAGAGGAGAGGAAATGGTGAGATATCAAAGAGCGGAATGGGTGCGCACTGCGCATAGAGAAAGATAAAAGCGCGGGAGGACCACGCGCTCAGGAACAGAACAGTAGGTAGGTGCTGGGTTTGGGAGAAATGGATGTTAATGATTGACTTTATTTAAATAAACTCGTAATTAGTAGATATGCGTTGAAAATAATAGTATCTTGCCGTACTTTACCATCACACCTATTTCAAAGGTCCCAAATCATATATATATATATATATTTCTTTAATGAATGCACCAACGGCGTGTATTTGGGGGAACCATCACCCTTTTAAGCTTTCAATCAGATTTACAAAGAGCATCTCTAATTAGAGAACGAGAGATTCTATTTGCTGATGGTTTCGCGAAATTATTAGAAACATTATCTAATTCAAACATTAACTTCTTACCATAAAAAATCAATAGACAATGGGAATAGTTGGCTTTTAACAAGTCGTTCGAATTTAATTAGTTAAATATTATGTCGAGGTTTCTAACAAGTTGGTCTAACTCAATTCGTTAAATATATTTATTAAATTTTTTAATAAAATTAGATGAACAGAATTGTGTCGAGCCGATCTCGAGCTAGCTCGCTTATCATTTAATGAATTTTTATTTTTATTTTTACTTTTCAATAAATATTTGTATTGAAAATTAAGCGAACCGAATCGAGGCAAGCCGAACTTGAGTTTTTTTTATCGACAATAAAGATTAAATTGGCATAAGAACAAAGTACAAATAATGCCTGAAAGGCGAAAGAAATTACATCGAGAAGTGGAGTGATAAAAAAACCCCTCGGGAAAAGGAAATCAATTCAATTTAAACAAACCGCAATTGATCCGGTTCAAAATGTCTTTCCCTGGTTCTACCCGTTCCAGCCAAAATGACCTGACCGGGTGGTGAAGCGTCACAATGACGCAACACTATCGAACTCGAGTTTAGTTGTCGTATAAGCTTGTTCGAGTCCGAGCAAAGCTCGAGTCGAATACTTCATTCATCAATCAAGTCGAACCCTGCTACACTATAACTTAATTCAGCTTATTTACACTCCCACCTAGGAAAATATCGAGGTGATTGGCACGCCACCCCTAGGCAATTGGATTTTATCGTGATTTCATTCCATTTGCTCTCTCTAACCAACATAATGCTTCTCAAACGTACAGAATGTTTTATTATAGTTAGTGTTATAAAAATTGGCCAATTTAGTTGTTTAGGCTAAGATTTTTATAATATTAATTCGATTTTATGTAATCTGGTGTTTTAAATTGGTTAGGCGAATTTAGACAGATCTAGTCGGATTTACTTAGTATTTTTATTAATATATTTATATGCTTAAGTATACAAATGTAACAAGTAATAAAAATTATATTTAAAATATTTATTTTATTATTTTTAAGTAACATAATTCAAATCTTAATTGTATAAGTATATTAGTTTATTCAACAAAATTATATAATGTAAAAAAGACAAGTCTCGAAAACTCTCTCCATGACGACTTTTACACTAATAAGTTATTATTCTTTTGAGTAGTTTTTTGGAAGCGAAGTTATATATTAATTACTATCAGTGTCATTAGTGTCTGCACTAGTTGAAGATATACATATATAACATAATCTCATGATCTGCTTTATTGTTATAATTTAGAGTATGAAGATAATAGTATAGGTTGTGAATAGTTTATAGAATATATTATTGTGAAATGTAAAAAAAGAAACCTAAAAACGTGATGAATGATGGGAAAGGAATCTCCATACGCCACATGGTTTGTGAGTGGACCATCAGATGGGCGCGTGTACCTGCCTTGAGGCGTGTACCGCGTGGTGAGTTTGGTGACGCAACACCCACACTGTTCACGAAAATCACAACCGTTGAGATCTATCATGCAAAATTGAAAATGTGGACAGTTTTGTTTTCCCAATTTACTTGGTGATTATAACACGACAATGAAATCGGATATATCGTTTTGACCTCCCTACCCTAGGTTCATAACGGCAGGATAAACATAGTATTGATTTTCCCTCTCTTGACTTTTACCGAATTACATAGATATATTTATATAAATATTGGTTCCTCTAAATTCAACAAGATCGGGAAAGTCCCGAGAAACAAAATAGGAGAAGGATTCCCTGACCCAGAGAACCCTTGAGGTAACGGCCAACATGATGTGCAACATCCAGGTGGAGTGTACGGGGAGTGTGCATACTGAGGATATGAAAAACATATCTTATGTCAGGTCGGGTGATAGTGAGATACAACAGGCACCCGACGAGTTTGCGATATTGTCCAGCATTGTTGCAGGTTAATCCCTCGTTGGCGGAAAGTCGATGTTGATGGGGAAGAGGAATGGACGCCAGCTTGCAACTAGTAAGTCCGCTGTCAAATAGAATATACAACGCTTATTTTCTCTGAGTCAGAACAATTCTTGTGAGTGAGTGAGCAACTTCTAAAACAATGAACTATTTCGGCGGACCCAGGTCTTCGATTTTAAATTGTGCATCTAAGTGCGCCTTGAGTTCTTGTATCTGGAGGTGACATAAGCATGTGACAATCACATCATCAACGTAGATAAGGACAGCTAAGAAAGACTCCTTAGTCACGAGAGTGAAGAGCAAATGATATGTTGCGGAGTGCTTGTAGTTAAGACTCATAACCGGCTCTGTGAATCTCTGATACCAATTCTGAGATGTTTTTTATAACCCATGTAAGAACTTGTGTATGCGGCAGATACGCAACTCCCTCTATTCAGCAAATCTCTGCGTTATCTTCATGTAGATATCCTCATGAAGATCTCCATATAGGAAAGCATTATTTACATCTAGTTGGTGCAACGGCCAATTTCTCACGGCTGCAACAAACGACAAACGTCAGACTGTGACCATCTTGGCCACCAAGGAAAAGGTTTCTGTGAAGTCAACACCCTATACTTGGGTGCATCCCTTGGCAACTAGGTGTGCTTTGAATCTTTCATTGAATCCATTCTAACGATATTTAACCTTGTATACCCACTTTGAGTCCACAACTCTCTTTCCAGGGGGAATGGTGGTAAGGCTCCAAGTCTTATTTACCTCTAGTGCCTCAATTTCTCGACCCATTGTGTCTCGCCAATGCATATGTTTAACTGCCTTCTTGAAGTTGTGAGGCTCATCTATGAAAGAGATGACCGCTAAAAATGCAGTGTGAGCACGAAAAAATCTTTTATAAGAGATTGATTGAGTGAGAAGATATATCGTCGAGTTTGTTGAATGCGCTGGAGAGTGTGAAATGGTACCGGACGATGTAACCGAAGGCGGCAAAGTGTAATCATACCTACTCAGGTATTTGGACATAGTGCGAGTGCGTCTCTCACGCGGTGACGTTGGAACTGCGGTGTCTTCTCTAGCATGTTCATCAATAGCCTGATCCTCAACGTTTTCTTCTGTCAGTGGTTGCCTAGGGCTTACGGGCTTCTCAAATATAAAAGGTAGATCTGGTGGGTTGAGCAAGCGATCATCAAGCACATGTCCCTTCAACATCAGGGACCGTGCACTAATCTCATAGGAATATGTTTTCTTAGAATTGTACGTTGCAATAGACCTAATTTAAGTTGACTCTATGTCGTACATGCGGTAGCCCTTTTGCTCATTTGTGTATCCTAAAACAATACCTGGTCTCTCAATCATTCAACGCCAAATGGGTAAGCTTCCTATAGTGTATCTGGGTTTCGCTTTGGGTGAAAGTCCAAACATGATAGCTTCGTGTAACAAAATTCTCCAGAAATTTTTCAACAAACTGGCAATGTGGCAAGGTCGTTATTTACCTCTTAGAGTTAGAATAACACTTATCAAATCCTCACTATCGAGTTCACCCTTATACTACTACATGTTCCTATATCGAGCCCCAAAGTTTGTAATCACAAAAATAGAGAAAATTCAAGGGAAACTTCTTTGGTCTTCAAACCCAGAAAGGAGATTTATATACAACGTGAGTTGGGACCAAATATGCAGGCCTAAAAGTAAAGGCGTTCTGGGTATTAGGAAGCTAAGCATTATGAACTAGTGCCTTCTAGGAAAATGGTGGCGACATTTTGCTTTGGAAAATCAATCTCTTTGGAAAAAAGTTTTGTGTAAAAAAATACAAATGGGAGAACAATGAATGGGATCTGTCCAGTCTATCCACAAGTGCAGGGTCATCTCTCCTCCAACATCTTTTCTCACTCAGTAACAAGCCTCTGTTCTCGTCGCTAACTGGTGCTCACAGTCTTAAATGGAGGCTCGAGTCGGGTACTAATTTGATTCTGGAAAGATAATTGGGTTGGGGAGTTCACAATAGCAAGCAAATTCCCAAGATTGTTTTCACTGGTAGTGAATCCTCAAGTATCTATTTTTATTGTTGTTCTTCGGATTACCGGCAGCCAATATTCAGGCGAAGTCTTACTAGTAGGAATTGTGACCAATTTTAAAACCTCTAAAATTGGATGCATGGCTCCAAGCTTGACATATCCAAAACTGACAAGTTGGCTTGGTCTCACTCTGACAAAGCCTACTCAGTGAGCGGTATGTATGATCCGATCACCAAATTGGATTCGGCCTCTTCCCCTTGACCAATGCTCATCCGGCAACCTAAAGTCCGCCAAAAGTTCAAAGTTTTGTTTGGTTGGCTGCACATGAAGTTATCCCCACGAAGCAATTCTTGGCAAGGCGTGGAGTCGATTTCCCCACAGGTCATGATCTATGTCCATTATGTGCCCAAAGTGCAGAGAGCTCCAATCACATCCTGATCCATTGTTCTTGGCGAGCCAAATCTGGGCTCACTTTCTTTCTCACATTGGATGTCAATGTGCATTTCCAAACTCTATTATTCATCTCTCTTATTGTTGGCCAGGCCTCAACACTAACAGATCATATGCTCGTTATTGGGGCTCTCTGTGTAGCCTTTCTTTGTGGCATATTTGGCTCGCCAGGAATGACTTGGTCTTCAATGCCAATCTATCATCTCCAGAAGTTATCATAATTAAAATCCAATAAATGGCTGAGGATATCAACAAGATGTGAATGACTTGCTCTGTTTAGCTTGTTGCTTGAGGAGCAAGCTTCGCATAAGTCAAAATTTCAATGTTTCATTGGTAAATTGTTAGCTGATTAAATTCTAGTTTTTGTTCTCTCCTTGGGATCTTAAGCTAGTTATCGTCAATAAAATTTCACATTGTTGAGCAAAAAAACACAATACCTGGTCGGGAACGAGGAGAGAACTTGTCTTTCATTTGCTGATGAGCATAAATAGACACCCAAAGCTTTTAAGGTGATTATAAGTCGGTGGCCTCTCAAACTTCATCTCGAGAGTGGTCTTGTTTCCGATGACTGAAAGTAGTGTCCGATTAATCAGGTAGGCTGTCGTGAGAGCGCATTCTCCCCAAAACTTAATTGGGAGTTTACCTTGGAAGCAAAGTGCTCAAGCGACTTCTAATAAATTGCGGTGCTTTCTTTCCACGACCCCATTTTGTGGAGGTGTTCCAAAGCAACTCGTCTGGAATTCTATCCCGGATGTGTTGTAATAAGCTGTCAATTCGTGGTGCTGAAACTCACGTTCCCCATCTATTTGTAGGCACTTAACATATGTATTAAAGTGGCATTGAACCCAATGAAAAAAGTTCAGGAGACATGACTTAGTCTCAGACTTGTGCTTCATAAAAAACACACATATCGCCTTGCTATAATTGTCCACAATCGATAAAAAATAATGACAACCAGAAAAGGATGACATGGGACAAACAGTTCAAATATCGCAATGTATTAACTCAAAAATACGCGATAATTTATTATTACAGACTGAAAAGGTCAATCTGGTTTGTTTTGCCTTACAATATGCATCACAAACTGGCAATACGAGTTTATTAATTGAAAAAGACAAATTTGAAACCAGCGATAACCGGTGAGCTGGGATGTGCCCCAAACATCGGTGTCACAACTGCACACTGCTGCGTATGTGAGTCATCAAAGCATTGCCTGCCGCCGTCGGTTCCAAATAATAAAGACCATTTTGCACTCTACCCATGCCAATCAACATCCTCGAGAGTAAGTTCTGAATCACACAACAAGTCGTATAAAAGATTAGTGCGCAATTAAGATCCCGAGTTATAAGAGTGACAAACATCAAATTAAAACAAAATTGAGGCACGGTAAGAACTTGCTAGAGGCGCAAATCTTTGCCAAAATTTACGTCACCAACTGCGACAAAGAGGCGTTTTCGCCATTAGATATCTTGGCCGGTGAAAATTTAGATTTTGACGAGATATTGATTAAATAATTTGTCACAATTAATATAGTTGCTCGCTCCTGAGTCGACAACCCATGATTTGTTATCAGAAAGATTCGAGGTTGTTGTGTTGACCGATGTTTTAGCAAAAGGTTGTGTTTGACCTACATTGGGCCTTGAAAGTAAATCCTGCAGGTGAGTCTGTTGGACTTGAGTGAGCTGATAAGCAAATTGGTCTATACCAACATTTGAGCTGTAGTGAGAAGGGGCCTAGTATGATGTCACTTGCTTTTTTGGGACTAATGGGTTAGACCCATTTGCATAACCAAATCTACATAGGAATTTGGCATCTTCAACAATTTCTCCAGATGCTGACGAAGTTGCCGCCGCAACTCGCCCTCATCTGCTATTTTGCCCGCCACGGTTCCAGCCAAATCCAATGCCACTAGTACCGTCAGCCTTGTTCCAGGGAGGAGGGAAGCTCATTATGGCAAAGTAGGTCTCGACTCCATGACCTATTTTTCTAGAGTGGGCACATCAACGGACGCTCGTTTACTCCAAGGTCGTCATCGGTGGCGTTTGAACGGCTGGCGGCCAACGTCGTTTACTCCAAGGTCGCGCTCCTACTTGGTGCTCCTCTCTACATCTAATCATGAGTCGCTGCTGAGTAGGCTCGGCCATGTCCCGAGACGGGATAAGTTCCCAAGATCTACGACCTATGAGTGGAAAACTCCTCCTCCAGCCCCATGGGAAAATTGCAGACCCTCTCCTCGTCGCGCATTTCCCGATTCCTTTCGTTGACGTTACAGACACACTTCCCCATATAAACACATGTGCAGGGGTCAGAGCCCCTGTAATTTAGAACAAGCCCGTTTCAGCTTCCCGTAATATACTGAAACGGCCTGACGCTCTTGCTGAAGGATGGCTATAGTTCGTCGAGAGCATATATGCGTGGCGTCACCCCTTGTGTAAATCGCTGCTCAAGATCCTTCTAATTTTCTTGGGACAAGGTTCAATGGACATCACCGCCTCGCATCTCCTTGCTCAAGGAATTTATTATCCAAGACTTCACAAGGGCGTTACATTGGACTCAAGTGCATCAGATACTTGGTGTCTCCATGTGTAATAATTTTTGCATGATTCTGATAACTTCTCAGCCCCGAGGTTTAATCCCGGGTGATCTGATGGGTGCAGGATGTAGATTGATGACAAGGGTGTCACTGCCTTCGAACCGTCAATGCTATCTCTCACGTTGTCTCTCATAACTTTGTTCAGATTTTGCTCTGATACCATGAAGAAAAACAGAGTATTCATTTTCTCTATCTTGACTTTTACCTATATATATGAGAGAGAGAGAGAGAGAGAGAGAGAGAGAGAGAGAGAGAGAGAGAGAGAGAGAGAGAGAGAGAGAGAGAGAGAGGATGGATCAGGTGAGAACTAAACTCTTTTGTTAGAACTTGAGAACATATCTTTGGCCAACGGAAATAAGTGAGTGTCCAATGAAAGTATGTGATATCTGATGAAAATGAATGTTCAACGAAAAATAAGTGAATGTCCAGTGAAAAGTGAATGTTCAACGAGAATTAGTGAATGAATATATATATAAGCGAATGTCCAGTGATATCTGATGAAAAGTGAATGTTCAACGAGAATTAGTGAATGTCCAACAAAAATAAGTGATTGTACAGTGTTCTCATGTTCTCACACCACAATTAGTTCTTATATATATATATATATATACACACACTCGGCTACAAACTACAACAAAACGTCCAAACGTTCAAACCCTCATCTGCCCATCCATTTTTTCGTGAGCGACGATCAAGTGACACGTGGCAGAGCAGTTCGCTAACCCCGCTAGTCACAAATAGACGAAGAACTTAGGGCACGCATGTTACTGCTATCGAGCATTCAAAGCGCAATTATTTAGTGATTCTCACTAAAAATAGGTGCATTCAAACCGCGCTCGCGCATTTAAAACGCGATTATTCAACGATTCACAATAAAAATAGGCTAGATCCAGAGAGCGATCATTCAGCGTTTCATGTGTTGTGGAACATTATCTAACTAAACTAGTTATAAAATATATGACAACATGTTATATATGGTACATCGACATGGTATATATAGACAATATGATAGTCATACACAAACATCTGAAAGTGTGTAATCGTTTAATGTGATGCAGACTGATTATACTGTATATTACAACATGTTATACATGGTACACCAACATGTTCTACGTAACAAGTCAGACAGTTATACATAAACCTCTGAAGTGACTAATCGTTTTATGTGGTGCTGAACATTATCTACTTAAATAAAGGGGTAATTCCATGTCGGTACCCCAAGTTTAATTAGTTGCAGATAAGTAACTAATCTGTTAAATTTAACATAATTGGGATGTGAAAAAACCAAAATGCCCCTAATGTTTATGGTTTGAAATCTTACTGGTTTGACCGGTTCAAATTCAGTCAAACCGGTTCAATTTGATTGATTTAATTATTAATAATAAGAATAATAATAATAATAATATAAAGTTCAATTATTATTAATAATTAATATTATATTGAAACTTTTGAATGGAAAAACTCTCTCATGCGACCTCCATTTCGGGCTTATAAAATATCAAATCGAATAGATACAGAAGATAAACAACTTTGAAAAATAATATTAATAATTATATTAAAATAATAATTAATATTATTTAATTATAAATATTATTCATAATTAATAAATTTTTATTTAATTATTAATATTATTCTTCAAAGTTGTTTATCTTTCTATTCTCTTCGATTTGATATACTATGAGCCCGACACGGAGGTCGTATGAGAGAGTTATTAAATTCGAAAGTTTCAATATAATACTAATTATTATTAATAATTAATTTTTTATATTATGATTATTATTAATAATTGCTATTTTAATTATTAATAAATAAAATCGGTTTGACTAGATTTAAACCAGTCAAATTTCAAATCATAAGCATTAGGGACATTTTGCTCTTTTCACATCCCAATTCTGTTAGATTTAACATATTAGTTACTTATCTGCAACTAATTAAACTTGGGGTATCGGCAAAAAACATTTCAAACTTGGGACACTGATTTGAAAATGAGACAAAATTGGGGTACTGACATGGAATTACTCCTTAAATGAATGAATGTCCAATTACAAATATGTATTTTCAAAATTACTAAAACATTAAAGAATATAAATTAAATATATGTATTTCCAAGAATATTTTTATACAAAATTAATTAACTATTTGTTACCAAATTTATTGAAGGTTTATTTTTAAATTATTTGAGCATTTACTGCAGATATTTAAGTAGGAAATAAATTATAAGTCAACCAAGCTAATACACGATTATGCCCTTGAGAATATGAATCAGCTTTAAAACAACTGATACAGTACAAACCGAGATGTTATACATGGTACATCAACATGTTATACATAAACAGAAAGACAATTGCAAACTTGATTAATCTAAAGCTTGCCTCGAAGGACAAACGCTTACAAAAACATTACAAATACATAAAATGAGTAAAAAACATGCAGCGGCGAGGATCAGTCGATGTCATCCTCGTCGTCATCGTCTTCTACACCTCAAACTTGTTGTACATGAAAGAAAAAACTCTAGATCGAATCGAAACCGGCTAAAATAAAAAATAGGAAATCAATAACAACATAATCGACAACATATTCAACATGAACTAGCACTACTTAGATCGGATCAAAATCGGCTTCAATGAAAATACAAATCGAAACTACAAAACAACGAAATCAACATCAGATAAAACAGAAAATTATGATATTTAAAGATAATTCTCAGCCGTATCGACAACAACAAATCACATGCCTCACCGTCTCTGAGTCGAAGCCAAAATCGCGCTGCAGCAAGTCAAACATCGTGCGCATAGTTATGAGAAGTCAAACCGTTGAAATGGGGTATTAGGGCTTAGGGTTTGAAACTTTAATAATTATGTTGTAATTGTTAATATATTTTGAATATTTCAAGATATATATAAAAATATATCTTTTTTTCAAGATATACGCAAATAATTTACAAGAAAATTAATTTATAATAATTTCTGAGATTTTGAAGTTAAATAAAATAAGGTGAGTAATGTCATCATTTTGAGTCATTCATTCTATATAACGTTAGTGACGTGAGTAAAGGTAGTTTGGGGAGAAACAATATGAGTAAGGGCAGTTTGGGAAGAGAAAAGGCTAGAAACAAATATGTTTGAACGAGACTCAATTTTTTCGTTCATTTTTGTATCTTCGTATACGCAATAAAATTTATTCGAAAAATCACGTGTAAGAAAAAAATCATCTAGTAGACATATATTTGTAACTAATTTATGTACATTGCGTACATTGTTCGTTTGGTTAGGTTATTTTGCTGACGGAAGCACTTACGCAGATGCTGAGAAAAGTGGGGGCCCACTGGCCTCTCTTTGGGCCCAATCAAATCAATTTCGTTGTCCTAGGAAAAAGACTATATCCACTCCTCTCCAAGTCCAACCCAACCAATAATTACTGTAAGATTCTAAATGTACAAATATAAAATTCCTAAAAGTTAATAACAATGAATTGAACAACAAATATAAATATTACACTAATAATGTATAGTTAAAACACAGATTTCATTTAAATTTGATTAAAAATCATCTCAAATATTACGTTGATAAGATTTTTATTTAAATACTTTAATAATGATATGATTTTATTTATTTGTTATAATGGTAAATAAATTATTTTTTAGTTTCTAAATCAATTTTAAATCTCTAATAGGTATATTTATAGAAGAGTTAATAATTTTTTTAAATGCCTATTATTATATGAGAGAAAATTCTACTTGTAACCCAACATGACCCCAAACATACAAATCTCATTTGTGCTGTAAGTGAGTCTTGGAAGATAATATGTTGGTTATTTTCATCTCATGATAAATTATATTGTCATCAGTGCATGAAGTAGCAGGCTTAGCTTTGGACGTGAAAGAACTGAAAAATGATACTTTTGTGCACTTGAATATATACTTTAGACACTTTTATATCATAACTTTTCTTTTCTTTTTTTTCAATTTCATTTTGTGACAACTTTCTTCATAAATTTCAAAATACCCAAATTATTTTTGAATTAAATCAAAATTAAATATGGTTTAATTCTGGTCTAATTAAAGAGTGTGAAAAATACAAATTTGTCCTCAACTATTCATCAAATTTTCAAAGGTATGCCACCCTTTCAACTATTCCTCTCCTCCTCCTCCGCCACCTCCTCCTCACCGGTGTTTCTCCAGCGTCCATCGCCGGGGTTTCTCCGGCATGTGGGGAGCACGGTGGACCGAAGAGACCTCCAGAACACCTCTGCCAAGGTGTGCGTCTCGAATCCATCGTCCTTGAACCCTCCTTCTCGTCTTCTCCGGTGATTCTTCGCCGGAGCCGACCATGGTTCTTCCTCTGCAGCCTCCACAACACAAAATGGCGAGCATCGACGAGGTGGGCAACAAACATCGAGCATCGACGAGGTGGGCAATGGACAACGACCAAAAGGGTAGAATGCGGTGCTCCGATAATCGTCTCTAGTATAGAATGGCCGGAAAAGAGATAGAGAGAGAGAGGGAATAACACATGAATTCAAGAATTCAAAATTTTCACTCGCCGGAAAACATATTTTCCGGCACACTTTCCGGCGAATGAAAATTTTGGCACAACTTCGGTCACCTCCACCAACTCCGGTCACCAGGTACGAAGCCCAGCATGTAAGCTCCGGCGATCGACGAGGTGCTCGCTGCCCAGCAGTTTCGTCACCTCGCCTCTGTTTTCTAACCAGAAAACAGAAAACAGAGCATATGACTGCTACTCCGGCGGAGCTGAGCCTCCTCCCGGCAGACCGCCATCGCCGCCATCGTCTCCCGCCATCGCCGCTGCAGGAGCGCTATGTTTTGATGAAGTAGAATGGTTCAATGGCATTCACTTGAAAATTTGATGAATAGTTGAGGGTAATTTCGTCTTTTCACACTCTTTAAAAAATTGGGCCGGTTCTCTCCATTAGAGTAGGGGTAATTTTGGTATTTTGAGAATTTTAGGGGTAAATTGTCCAAAATGAAAGTCAGGTATGAAAAAAAGAGAAAAAAAAAGTTAAGGTATGAAAGTGTGAAAAATGTATATTCAGGTGCACAAAAATGTCATTTTCCCAAAGAACTATACTCTATACCAAACTTGCTCAGCTCATGAATAATAAATTTTACATTCCAAGCCACTTACAAGCAATGGAGGAGCTGTAGTCGCACCATGCCTCCTACTTGTTATAAATAATGCAAAAACCCGTTGCAAACGACCGTAATTTAGGAACTTGAGAAAGAATTGCGCTGTGGTATGGAAAACACTAAAATAAAAAGTAGAATAAATCTATATAAACTCCAAAAGTGAATCAGAATCCTTCCATATGGTAAATTCAATTGCAAAGCATTTTTAATATAGAGACCTAACATTTTGTGAAAGCAAGTATATGTAAGAGGATCCAGAGGAAGATACAGAAAAGGTGTGAGAGGGTCCAAAGGAAGAAATAAAACCAAACGGAAAATCAAATAAGATTACTAAACAAGTGTGGAGTTGCGCCCCAGAAACTCATAGTAGTTTGCCTCTGCATTTAGGAGGCGATCACGAAACATCTCCCATTCTCTCCGACACCTCTCTTTCACCTGAACCGAACCAGTTATTACACATGTATGCTGCAATCAAATATAAGAGAGGGAGAGAGTTGTATGTATAGATTACATATTACATACCCCTTCCCATGGCGCTCTTCCATTCTCTGCCTTCCCCTGGTTTCCCAGCGAGGGAACACCTTGATGGACTATCCACTGTGAATCCACAACTCCTATTTTCTCGTGAGCCGGCTGATTTTCAAGCAATGTACGTATGCATCTTGAATAAAAGAGCAACAACTGATTAAAGGAACAAAGAAGGCAAGTACAGTACCTCAACGCATCTCCTAAGAGCAAAATCTAGACCCCAACCATGAACCAAGTCATTCTGCAATGCAATGCAATTAGTCTTCTTTCAGCAAGATTATATATAATCCATTTTGAAAACGATACTTCACCTGAATCATATGCCAAACACAACGCCATGCATCGCGAGAGAACACGGGCGCCATTATCTCAACAAATCTGCTTTTTTCTACGCTCATGAGACTTGTCCATACAAATATATAGTTAACACAATTACTCAACTTACGCTGCATATGGTGGCAAATGTGGATCTCTGCACCAACCACGTCTCTCCTCTCCTACTCTGTCATAGGAAATAAATAAATGAATAAATAAGGTAACTTCTCCTTTTATGGCAGGCAAATTCATCTTCTTACTTGTGAACTTCACTGCCGTTTCTCCTCTTTGTCATTAACCAAGTAAAGCCACCTCTAGGATCTAGACCAGGCTGTGAGATGTCTAACTTGTGCTTCCGAACCAAATTTATGTATCTGTATGATTCAAACCTTAATATTCTACTTCATCAGAAGAACACATTCAAGATAGACTAGTACTTAGATAGTGAATACTCACTCCTCTCCATCAAAATGGTCGAGACCGAGGTCCTCATCCCAAATGAATATGTAGTCAAATGGCGCCACTATATGAGGATGTAGAAAACGTTTTGCATACCACCTTGCAAGGAAATGTCGATCAGCAAAATAATTAGGATTTTGTGGAGTAAACGCAAATGCAATAGATACTGACTCACCACTTGGTTTGTTTCTCAACAGTCACATGGATAGCTTGCTTCGACCATTCAAACTCATCCCATTCACTTATCCGACCATCATAGTGAAACAACATAATGGTAAAATTGTCCGACAACTGTTGAAAAAGTAACCAAAGACGATTCAGAATGTGTGTCTTTCTGTATGCAGAGTGAAGGAGAGAAATACCTTTTTAACTGCTGCATCAATGTTGTACTTCTGATCCACACCGACAGTGAAGGTTACAAGGTACTTGGGCTTCATGGTTAAATCCTGCAGGTGCAAGTGCAAGTTTCTCAAAATAATATTCATTTCCACACTGTTGTTTTAAAGCTGGAAATCATGATAAACATTTAGGCTTCTTTGAGTGCATTACTATTATGAATCAAACCACTGCAAGTATAGCGATTGTGTAAAATCAATGTATTTACAGTAAAGACAAGAAGCACCTCATCGGACAGATGGAGATCTGACTCTGAAACAACAATTCCAGGAGGTAATCTTTGAGCACCACGAGGATTAGTCGGAACCCAAATCTGCACTAGCAGACTGTCTCACACATATTTATTCAAATGGAAATGGCAATTGTTGTCATGACAATCCTTTATGCATGTGAATGTGACATCAATGGAACTCATCTACCAAATTTAAGCACGTGATAAGTAATAGCGGGTTTTTGTAGTAACAAGTAAAGAAGACAACATCTGAAATGAAATGTATTGAACACCTGAGTTGAGGAGAGTGGTGGAAAGTACAGTCCCCAAAATAAGCCAAAAATAAGTCCGAAGGCAATGGAATAAAGTATTTGAGCTTTTGTATTTCCAGAGCTGCCATCAAATGTCAATGTTTGTTAGGCTTAATGGGTTACAATTAATTATACCTGAGACAGAGAGAGGACCTTCTCATTTTTGCCTGCTAATAGGAATAAGACCCAAATGGAACTGGAACTACAACTACAATTTGCATTTTCTCAACTTTTACCTGAAAACAGGGTTTCAGACCAGCTACAGTTACAATCACCAACAAAGCATTAGCACAAATTAAGGAAAGAAAGCTAATGTGGAATGTATCAAAGCAACAAACAACTTCAACAACAAATCTGTAAATAGTATTTAGGACTCTAATGGAACCTCAAATACAAATCTCCCAATGTAACTTCATCTGGGGTTGCTGCCAAATTTCATGTTTGGAGGGAGGGAAGGGGAAGTAGCAATTTTCTCGGGAAAATGGTATACACTTTCTCAGGGATTGGATTGGAATGTGTATAGTAATAATTTGATGAAACATTAACAGGTTGCTTCTTTCAACAAATGCTGGAAAGTGGGTCCCACCATCGATTAGGTTCCTCTGTACCCTTTACTTGTCCTGAACTATTTTATGCTTATTAATCAATTAATTACTCCTCTTAATTTGCTGAACAAATTTTGTCTCATTTTATGTACGTATTTTGAATCTCTATCCTATGCCTATCCTCATTAAGTTAATAGTTCATGCGTAATCCAAGCAAATGTACATTTTTGGTGAAAAAAGTTAAATTTTATTTTATTATTAATTTTAGGTAGTTGATTACACCCAACTATGTCACGTTTCGAAATAAATATTTCAAAATTCAAAATTTCATTTTGGATATCTTAAGTTTCAATAGGTGACAGTTAGTCCAACGTCTGTTAAATCTAACTGAATTGGTCTGTTAAAATGTCTAAAATGCTCTCAATAGTTTTGGTATGTTAAACCAGTCTGATTGGTTCAATTGATATGATTATGAAATGACTATTTTACCCTAATGGTTTGAGGACAAATTTAACTTTTTGTGCAACCACTCTAACTGAAAAGACAAAACTGCCCTCATTTACCATTCTAATTTTCTGAAAATGCCATGGACCCTTTGAACTCCTCTCACAACCACTCTTCGACCCTTCCCCCTCTGCTCATGTCTGATTGTATCAGAAATCCATACAACAAGTTTTATTTATTATTTTCTTAAATTTTGCTTATCCAAACACAGTATATTCTTCATTTCATATTTCTGGAAATTTTGGTTTGAACACTGAACCGTTTTAATCTAGCAGCCATGTATGAATTATGTAGCCTTTTCCATATCAAAATTGATTCCTTCCCCACTCTTTCAAATTTCTACAAATATATAAAAAAAACCAATATCTGAGTAAGAAAAATTGACCCAAACCCTTGAAACCCAAAAAACCCAAAATTGTCATCGAGCAATTGGGGCAAATAGGTCGACTGAAGTTGGGGATCTCAAACCAGTGAAGATTTGTGTTCATGTGTTCAGTGAATCTCAAACACAAACCCATAACTACTTTATGCAATTTTTACTAGGTTTCTTGGGTCAGGGATCGGTAATGGCAGGAGCAACTTCAGGAAGATAAGGACGGACGAGAATGAAGACGGGGAGCTTCGCCAGCTGGGCGGCGACGGCGATGGCGACCAGATCTCGCTACAAGACCGCTTGGGCGATCTCGGATTAGAGCCTCCGACGCTTAATAGCTCGTTCCCGAAGTGAAACCGGACGACGCCGAGTTTCATAATCGGAGCTTGTGGGCGGTCGGAGCTTAGCGGGTCCGCCGGAGACACGACGACACCGATGGAGTCGGCGGTCGGTGGCGGTGGTCGGGGGTGAAGCCGATGAGGAAAAGGACTAAAGAATTGAAAAAGACGAAGATGAGATATTTTTTGGTTTATATTTAATTATGAAAAGTTAAATTTGCCCTTAAACCATTAGTTAAAATAGTTTTTCAATTAGGGATAAAATAGTCATTTCATAATCATATTAATTGAATCAATTAGACCGGTTTAATAGACCAAAATTATTGAGAGTATTTTAGACTTTTTAACAGATCAATTCAGTTAGATTTAACAGACGTTGAGCTAAATTTCGCTTATTGAAACTTAGGGTACCCGAAATAAAATTTTAGAAGTTGGAGTATTCATTTTGAAACGTAACATAGTTGGGTGTAGTCAACTGTCATTACCCCTTAATTTTACCCATTTGATAGCATAATAGATAGTAGTGGTATATTTTTTTACAGTACGGTCTTATGTTTTCATTGTAATTTATTTTAAGGGGGTAATCACACCTAACTGCGGTTAATAGTATCACATTTTCATTCCTTTATAGTTGATATCATAATAAAAATTGAAAGCTGGCCTTAATTTCTTTTGCTAAAAAAGGTTTTTTTTATCTCACTTTACCTTATCAAATTGCAAATGAGAAACTGCATAATATTATGGTTAATCTACTTTTGCATAAAATCACCATAAATAAACAATGTTAATAATTTTCACCGCTAACTATACAATTTTTGCACAATCCAACTGTAAAGGGACCGACACGTTTGATATTACGTTAAACCCTAACAGAATTCAACAAGTCATTTGCAAAGGTGCCGACTTGTTCGACATGATTCCGGATGAGTACACATTCAAGGAGATTATTGGCAAGATGGGAACTATTCCGCAATTGTATTCATCATTTCATATTTCTACATATCTACTGGAGAAGAATATTGAGATATACAAGTTTCTGCTGTCTGGTAATTGCATACGAAATACTGGCTGATAACTATATCAAGGTTGGAGATACAGATTGTGCGTCTCACTTTCGCTTCACTATGTGGCATCGGAACAAAATGTAGGCCAAATTTTGATGAATTTGAAGTGAAACGATGTATATTTCCTTTTAGGGATAATTCCACTTACCTTCACCTAGGTTTTCAAAAATCCCACTTACATCCCCCGAAAAAAATATGCTAACTCAGAGCTCTCTAGGTTTCCTAAAGTACCACTTAGCCTAACTCTATTAAGTTTTCTGTTAATTTTTCTGAAAATGACGAAAATGCCCTTGTATTTAAAAAATTATTGAAACTTTCAAATGACATAACTCTCTCATACGAGCTCTATTTTGGGCTCATAGTATATCAAATCGAAGAGAATTGAAAGACCAACGACCAACTCCGTCAACTTTTTTTGAAAATTCTGTTAATTTTTTTGGAAATGACGAAAATGCCCCTATATTAAAAAAATTATTGAAACTTTCAAATGACATCTCTCTCTCATACGAACTCCATTTCGAGCTCATAATATATCAAATCGAAGAGAATCGAAAGATCAACGGATTTGAAGAAATATTTTTTTATTAATAATTAACATTATTTTAATAGTTATAATAATAATTTTTATTATTATTAATATATTTAATTATTAATAATATATCAAAACCTCCGAATGACATAACTCTCTCATACGAGCTTCATTTTAGACTCATAGTATATCAAGTCGAAGAGAATCATAAGATCAACAATTCCGAAAAAATAAGTTTTTGTCCAAAATTTCATCATACGACAACAAATTTTATAATTTTTTATAATAATAATAATAATTATTATAACTATTAAAATAATGTTAATTATTAATAAAAAATATTTCTTCAAAGTCGTTTATCTTTCGATTCTCTTCGATTTGATATACTAAACCCGAAATGGAGTTCGTATGAGAGAGTTATATCATTTGAAAGTTTCAATAATTTTTTAAATATAGGGGCATTTTCGTAATTTCCAAAAAAATTAACAGAATTTTCAAAAAAAGTTAACGGAGTTGGTCGTTGATCTTTGGATTCTCTTCGATTTGATACACTATGAGCCCAAAATGGAGCTCGTATGAGAGAGTTATGTCATTTGAAAGTTTTAATAAATTTTTAAATACAAGAGCATTTTCGTCATTTTCAGAAAAATTAACAGAGTTAGACTAATTGGTACTTTAGGAAATCTAGGGGGCTTTTCAGGGGATGTAAGTGAGATTTCTGAAAAACCTAAGTGTATGTACGGGTAAGTGAAATTATCCCTTCCTTTTAGAATGACAATGAAAAGGAAGGGTATGATTTTTCTCAAGCTCGCTGTTGGTATGCATGCACACTGGATTAGAGTAATTGACAATTCCCGTATATGGCTTATTTTCTGTACTAATTTATTCATTCTCTGTGTATCAACCATTGCTATCTATTTCTTTACCACTCTCCTTTTGTGCACATGAAGTTTCTATTCATCATTCCATTGCAGTTGCAGTTGCAGGCCTTGAACTTGTTTTATTTGATTAGTTTATTCATTTACTGCTTTATTTTCTGTTAGCTTCATCATTCCAACTTCTCTTGACTCTAGTATTTGGATTCTGCAGTAACACGATAAATCCTGTTTAGATATTTCAAAAGAATAAAAAGAGGAATCTATTCAGCCTCTCTTCTCTGTCAGTTTTGTAAAATAGCAAGGAGTGTATTTTTCAGTCCCTGCATGAAAAAGGATAACAGAGAAAGATAAATGTAAAGTCACTACATGCATTTTGAACATAAAATAGAGAACATTCATCATCATTAAATATGAATACATAAAAGTTTTTAGAGTACATAATATTATGCAACCCTCCCTCCTTCCCTTGTGCAGAATAAGAATATCAGTCAAGTCTTCTACTATAATTAGTATCTGGTGATTAAAGCCTCCATGAACCATGATCCCATCAAAGCTTATCAGGGGCATTTGAGTAATTTTCCATGTTCCCCATCCCTTCCCTCTGCAAGTTTCTCAAACTAAGCTGACTTGACATACTCTCGTAAATAAAGCTGCAGAATGTTTTAACTGCATTTGTATCTTTATGTTGGGAGCCCAAAAAACATAATAGAAAGGTTGATGAGAATATCTTCATTTCAACAGAATACCTGGAAGCAATATAGAATGCTGCACATTCATAATGATTGCTTCTGCAATTGAACCGAGAAATAACATTACTCCAAATGAATACAGATTACCATCAGAAGATTGCATCAACCAGATCCCTCACTGCTCATGCATACTGATTAGCATGTTCCTTTTGATGTAATTAATCTGAAGGGGATGCAGCAAAGAAGGAGCTAATCACTGTCCCAAGCCTCATCTACCTGTTTGGGCGTTCTATCTTTCTTACTGAAACCGGCTTTCTCATCTTTCTCCAGGTGATGGTCTTCTTTACCACTGCTCATGTAAAGTTCCCTCCCTCCTTCTGCTTCATCTTCATTATCCCATTCCTCATTTGCAATCTCTGAATCACTATCTATCTCTCCTGCTTCAGAATTCTCCTCCGACAACTTGTCCCAAAAATTAGCCTCGGGATTTCTACTGAAAATTTCATTTCCATCGCCTCGGCCTCTTCCATTCCTTTCCAGCTTCCCATCTGGTACCCCTGATGTATTGAACTTCTTTCCTGCTTCAAAATTGTCAGTACCAACTATCCGATTTCCTTTTGCGAGATAGATGCTATCTTCTTCTTCTTCACTGCTGCTGCTTATGTAATTAGCAGATTCTGTTCTTGACAATCTCATGTCATGTTTTTCATCAGCATCCGATTCAAACATATTACTGTCAAGATCACTAAACATGTTTCCTGACTCCGATTCCCCTTCAGAAATATATTTCATAAAATTGATTTTAGGTATCCTCCTAAATTCTTGCTTACCATTCATCTTTCCAATTACATCCTCCTGCCTCCCCCTTACTGTTCTCAACATACTAACCTCATCACTAGATTCCTCAACATCGCTCTCATAATCACTCGCATCAGGGATATCATTTGAATAATTTTCATCATCTTCATTATAATTGTCTTCTGCATCATCTTTACTAGTACTCCTCACCTTGCGAACCGAATCTACCCAATCCCTTTCCCTTCTATCCCCATCGTCAAAACCACCATAACTACGCCTTTCAAATGTTGCGGACCTCGCGTCAAATTCTTCTCTCTTCAAATACCTAATTCTACTAATCTCTTGTTCCTCTGCTGCTTCTTCTTGAGCCCATTCTTTATCTGCTGCATCCTCAATGTCAGCTATGAATCTATCTAGCTCTTCCTGGTCGCTATCATTAGCAGGTTCTGAGTGCTCCAGGTTGAAATATGGCTCTGGAACTGACCTTTTGTCCCCTTGGTAGACATAAGGGCTTCCTTCTTTTCTGTCAATTGCATTGAAGAACGTAGAAGCTACCCTCTGGATACTGGCCATGGCAACTGGATCCTCAGGATTTATACCCATCCGCCGAAGCTTCTGTTCATATTTCTTTATGTTAAGCTTCTGAGATTCAAGAGCTTGTTCAAACCTGGCCTTGAATAATGCCTGCACATATTCATATATTTTATCTGAGCCAAAATAATAATAAATAAAAGGTATTCTTTATGTAAGAGATGTTAATTCAAACAACACATCCTCAAAACACATATCTCACTCACTGTTTTAGAAATGGGTGTTAGGTCAATCACTTATAGGATGAGATTGAAAAACAAGAATTCATTGTCTCCAGGTTGGTTTGTCGTGTATGTAAAATGAGGTAAAATTCATGATTTGCCCGGTCCAACAAAAGAAAGTAATTGCCTATGATAGAAAATTGATGAACCCATATACCCACCTTCCTCTTGGTGAGAGTGTTGATAGGTATCAAAATCTTTGGTTGGCGATAGTTTCTGCCTCGAAACATGATGATGGTTTTCACGTTATGTATATTAATGACAATACCACCACTGAGCCTTGCAAGCATGGTAGCCATTTCCTTGATCTTCTCTTTTGGGAAGTTATCGCAACAAACTTGCACAGTTTCATGAAATTTCCAGTGAAGATGCATATTCTGGACAACTCCTCCAAAGACTCCACGAACACCAACAGGCACATAGTTCTTGTTTCTGTACCCAACCTTCTTGTATGCCTGAAGCTGTTCAGGAGTCAGCAGCTCGGGATCATGCCGTGGCGGTGGTAACTCGGGTAGTTCATATTTTTTAAGCTTCTGAAGGAGCAATGCTACTTTCTTCTTAGCCTACATACATGAGTCACATGAGAAATGGAAAAGAAAAATCAAAAGGACAATTGACCACTACAGAGCGAAAGAAGGTGCCTGCCCGTATACTCCTAAATATTCATATAAAAAGGGGAAATCTCTTTGACACATTTCTCACTAGAATACAGCTACTTTCAAAATTTAGAAAATAACACGGTGCAAGATCTATGTTAGTTTTCAGTGTGAAATGACCATTGTCATTCAAATATTCAAAAGCATGCCAGGGAAATGACAATATGATTAAGAGATTTCCCCTGGAAAAAAATGCCTGCATTAAGGCTAAATTACCCTTATACACTAAAAATACTATGGCAGAATTTGACATATGAACATGAATGAATAATCATAAGCCATTGGTACTGTAAGTAAGAAGGTGTGATTGGAAAAAAAGAGCATACCCTTTTAATGTTGTAAAGGAGCCTCTCCTCATCGGTCATCAGCTTCTTCTTCAACTTAGAGGCCCTTCGAGTCTCTCTTAGGGTTTTGCCAGACTCTTTCTGCATCCGCTTCTCGACCTTGCTCCGCATGCTCCTCCCTCTCGTCGTCGACATCTCCCGAGCCCCATCCGGAACCTCCAACCTTGTTGTAGAGAGATTGGATTGAACAAGAAGAGAAGAGAGAGATCGCAAGCAACGAATTTGGAGATTTCTGGAACGCAACATTGTGATTGTGATTGTGATGCTCAATCTTCAATTTGGGGTTTAACATTACATGATGGCGTTCGTGTTTAGGGTATCAGAAAAAAAGAAACAGTAATTAGGCCCAGGCCCAGGCCCAGGCCCATTAACACGATGTCGTATTCGTATTTATTGAGATTTAGGTCGTATCAGAGAGAGCTGTGACTGTGCGTGGCAATGGAGGAGAGTGAAGAGAAGGAAGGGAGGAACTTGCTGGGGTCGCCGACCTTCAAGAAGCTCGAAAATGGGCGATTCAGGTGCGTTCAGACTGGCCATGAGCTGCTCCACAAAGACAAAGACTCTTACTCCAACAGCAAACGCTGCCGTTTGGGCCTCATCGACTACGCCCTGACCCGCAACAAGCCTCCTCTCACCATGTTCAACCAACACTCCTCCTCTCGGTGACTTGCTCTTTCTCTTTCTCTCAACTTATTTCCCCTTTGCTCATGTGTTTGCTTGCTGGGAATAAATTGGTATTTCAATATTATTTGTGTCTGTTATCACTGTAGAAGATGTGTCCAAATCGAGTGGATTGTTTTTTTCCTATAAATGGAGCACCTCCACCGAATGTTGTTGCTATGCATTTGCTGATAATGTTTACATTTTGTTGTTTCCCAAGTTCCAAGTTGGTATGCAAACTAACAGGAGACACTGTCAACAAATCTGAGGAACATATCTGGAAGCATCTCAATGGGAAGCGCTTCCTCAACAAATTAGGTATTTTTTCCGTTGGTAATGTTTTAAGGACATATTAAAGAATCATTTGAACTTAAGAAGCGGACAACAGGTTACTTGTATGTTTATGTCGATCAAGTGTGATTAAATTTATAATTGTTAATGCCACCATGAACAGAGCTGGTGGAAGCAGGAAAGCTAACAGCAGATGGGAGATTAGTGGATGGTGAAGAACAGCCAGCTGACAGTAGTGTGAATGAGAAGAAGAAGAATAAGAAGAAGAAGAAGAAGCAGAAGAAAAAGAACAAAGAAGTGGAGCAAATTATTTCTGAAGAGGGGAACTCTTCTGACAAGGAGAGTGAGTCGGAGGAAATTGAATTCTGGATGCCTCCAGCTGGTGAACGTTGGGATTTTGACGATGGGAAAGATCGATGGGGATCTGATTCAGAGTCTGATGAGGAAAATAATGGAGCTGATGGATCAGGTATGTCATAGCTTCCATGTCAAACTTTATCCTTTTCATTTAATACATTGCTATCTGAACCTATTTGCAAGCTTCAGAGGTCGTATGTCAATGAAACACAATGGCCAGATATTGTATTTCATTGCACTTTGCATACACTCTTTTGGTCCGACAAAACATGTATATATGATGTTATTGCAGGGATTTTTTCTCTGAATCAATATACCGTTTTAGCTGATATCTTCAATTTGATGAAACCCGAGCATCTCGTTTTGTTGCTAAGTTTAGTGTGGTGAGACCTTATTTTATCCAGTGTATTTGCTCTTCCTTGTAAAAGAGGCCATTATTCTGCTAATATCAAAGTGTTTCTCAAGAAGGCTGATCTGCATAGAGTCAGAGTTGTCTCGAGAAGGCACAAACTGATAACAAGTCTCAAAACTTAAAGTAGCATAATTTACCCTTTTTTATGCTTCACAGCCTAGACTCTTATCACTATACCAGACAATGTCTCCTGCCTAGTCCTCACGTTTTTCCTTTCTAAAATAGTTCTTATTATTCTTCATTGTGAGTGGCATTGAAGAAGTTATTTCTGTACCTCATGTATTGGGATGGGAGCGTATAATAGAATAGTCTTATATATTGGAAATTTATACAGAGCATAAAGATTGAACGTATGAGCTAGTGAAATTTCGTGTGTTGTAGGATCCAATTATCTCATAACCTCATTATCACTTATGTAACTCTCTTTTTTAGAGACACTGCTTCAGAATCTACTTTGCTTATGCCATTGATATTTTGCACCAGATGGGGTAGTTGAAGATGATGATGAGGGTGGTGCAGTTGAAGACGACGATGAGGTGTCTGAAGAGGTCTCCGTGAGGTACGCTAGTTCTGTTGCCTTTCTATTATGAGCTAGGAAAGTGCTTTTGTTTCTTATAGACAAGTTAATTGTTTTATACTTGACCAGGACTAAAAAGAGGGTCATAGAAGAAGTTGGACCCAGTGGCTCTTCTTCAAGGAAGAAGAAGAAGAAGAAGAAGGAGAGCAAGCAAACAGTGACTTGAATATTTCATACACAACAGATTTGAAGTGATAGGAGGAAGGATAATAGAATTTGCTACTCAGAATGTACAATGACCGTGTTTTCTAAATTTTGATCCATGCTTGAAATTTGTTGTAGTCGATTTGCATGATAATGATGATGTCTTGTTGATGCTTGCCCTATGCATTTTTTTTCCTGTATATGAATGTAGCTATTCGTTTTCTGGTAATGTCACTCGCTATACAATGAATTGTTAATGATCAACTTGTTTCTTAGGATTAATTGGGGTGTTGTGTTAGTTGCTTGCTGTAGGAGGCTCACGTGGTTTCTCCAGCTAACTGCGAGTTTGCAACAAGTCATTCGTTGGGCTAGAGTCATAATTGAGTCAGATTATCAAAGTGTTGTGTTTAAAATAGGAGTTATGCTTAATTGTGATATTTTGTTTTATTTATTTTGTTTTGCTTTAGTCAATTCCGTTTATAAGTTTGCTAGCCTTGATCTCTTTTCTTTTATTTGAGAGTCTAGTGTAGGGTTGTGCGGCCAACTATTGATATAGCCCTTGAGTTTGTTTGTCTTTGGACTTGAACAAAGTTTGAGTTTTAAAAAATTACATGTATTCCTAAATATTATATATATAACATGTATTACTAAAATTTAATAAAATAAAATAATTTGAAACAACTTAAAAGCTTAACATCAGTAATTTTTAGTAGCCAAGTTCAATAGTATTTTGCAAAAGCTATAAAGGTTAATTACAAAAATTTAAATATATTTTGAATTTTTTTATATATTTTAATGGATTTATACTGCCAATGAAACAAAATTACACATTATCATAGAGTTGTTGAAATAAAAATAGCTTAGTGAGTCTACCAGCAAAACTATAACAATATAAGTAGAGTTTTTTGCAATTTTCACTTGTTAATAGGAATAATGTCACATGCATGTCCTTAAAGTTGACGTTTTTTCACCTGGGTACCATAAATTTATTTTTGGCATTGTGGGTACCCTACATTTGCAAAATTGTCACCGTTAGTATCTAAAGCCATTTCCGTCCATTTTTTTTCAAAAATCTGTTAAATTTTGGGGTGAAAAAACTAAAATACCCCCACATGTGTTAAATTTTCAAAATCTACCATATGATCTCTTTTCTCTTTCTCATTTCACAGCCTTACCTTCACCATGATATGGACTCCAAGTTATTATGGCAGAGCACGAGGAGGTAATCAATATGATGATGGGAATGGAAAGCAGAAGCACGACTGGGGTTTTCGTGGTCCAATAAAGCATCAGTAAGAGTAAGGTAAGCATGAGACTTTTTGGTAGTACCGGTGAACCAGATGGCCTCGGCGATGGAATATGGGGCGGAGGACTCGTAGTATCTCTCTAGATCTGGCAAAAGCGAAGGACCCCCTAACGTAATTCGAACCTCCTTTTTCAAATTTTCAATACAATAGGGGAAAAGATCGTAGAGTTCCCTACCGAGACAACAGAAAGTCTCAACGAAAGAGCGCAGAATAAAGCCTTTGACTTACCCTCTCTCTTCCGTAAACTTCTCAAGCAGCATTCGTAGAATATTTCTTCCATCTATTCTCCGCAACATCTAATATTCAGTCAACCGCCCCGGGGCCTAGTTGAACCTCTTCCGGAGGTCAACTCAGTTGCTTCGGTCTCATCTCCTTTGTTAGTAGAGTAAATAAGACTCCCCTAACATAGGGGTTGAGTGGTAGACCACGACCTAGCCATAACTATAATGGTAAATGGTAAGTTGCCCCACCTCTTCCCAGCTCCACCTCTGCCTAGCTCGACCTCCGCCTCCCCTCCTCCTCCATCTTTGAAAAATAAATGAGAAAAAGAAAATAGACAAAAAGATTGATTTTGAAAATTTAACACACATGTAGGGGCATTTTAGTCTTTTCACCTCAAAATTTTGAAAAAAACAGATAGAAATGACTTTGTGTACTGACGGTGAAAATTTTACAAATTTAGAGTACCACAATGCCAAAAAAAATTTTAAGGTACCCACGTGAAAAAACGTCTACTTTAAGGGTAGTCATGTGACATTATCCCTTCTTAATATGATGCAACTCTAGAAAATTCTTTGCTAAACATGCTTTCATTCTCTACAAAATGTGCTGAAACACTGAATTATTTTGGCACTAGAAATGTCGACTCTTTGTCCATCAAGAATTAGCAGACAATCAATCTTTCAAAATAGATACAACAAAAAATTCCTAATTAAGACAACGCATGTCAGATTGTCAGGTTATGTTGGTATTCAATGTACATGGCTCTACATTCTGCCGTGCCGACCATTGTGTATGTATCCTCCATTGAACATTTATGCAACCCCCTCTTCCCACAACTTCTTTCTCAGAATTAGAACTCTTTCTTCACTCAAAGAAAGACCGTCAATTCTTGGTTCTACTTCTGATAGCCAACCATCCCACCTCAAGGCTGTTAAAAATTTACGGATGTAGTTAATGATTGAAGGTTTGTCTCTTATGATGACAAACCCATCAGGCCGTAGTATTCTGTCCATTTCTATCAGGAGATCCTCAACACCACAGCCACACTCCTCGATCTCTGAGAATACCGCCCATGCATGGAGAAGATCATATGTACGCGGGTACGTTGAAAATGCCTCACACCTGACAGAACATCATGAAAACTTCAAAGGCCAGGCTTAAAAACAGTAAATAATATAATAAAGAAGTTACAGAAGTTGCTCATTCGTTCCAAATTACGTAACACCAAAATGGAGTAGCATTCATGCATGAAGAATGAGTAGCACAGACAGTGATGAAAAGCAAAACAAACAAGAGGTTTACATATCCTATGAATCACTTACAAACAATGGTCCTCGCATTGACCATACATTTTGTAGAACTAATGCATGGCAAGCGATTATCTTACTTCTAATATTTAAAGCAGAGCTTCTAGCATTTTTTTCAAAAGTATGCAAGCAAGAAATACGGCTTACCCACATACATCAAACAGTGAAAGGAAAAAAAATGCAGTCCACTAATTTGGTCATTACAAATGAGAGAGACAGAAAAACAATCCACTTTAAGACATTACACATTTTGTTTGCCAAATGACTTCATACTCTACTCTACAAAACCAAAGTCTATTTTCACAGGCTTAACCTGAGTGGAAAAGCAAGGAACTAGCCTCCATTTTCATCAGTAACGCTACATTAAGCAAATGCTATGGTGATAAAAAATAGCACTCTTTCTATGAAACATATTTGGGTCAACATCTACTTTTGAATCATTGTTAATAAAGCACCAGCCTACCAAAACTTAGATCAATTGTGTAAAACTCACAGCATAAAGTATTGAGGTAGCTGGCATATAAGAACTAAATCTAGAAAAACAAAGTATGTACAATCACAGTTTAGTAATGAATCAGGGGAACTACACATTTCAGCGCATTAGATGCATACCAGTCATGAACTGTCCCAATTAGACCTCGGTCATAAATAATCTTTAGTCTGGCAGACACATTGACAGGAGCAACATTCATCACCCAGACATCTTTATCGTTAAGGGCAGCAGCAAACCCACCAAGGTATGAGTTCATATCCATGACATTTCTGATTGAGTTCTTCTGTACAACAGATTTCATCTGCTTCCAGTACTCAGTCATTCTAAAATGCCATATGTTCTGCATCACATGAATTTCTCGTTAACAGCAGTTCAAATTTACAGAATAACCACATACCAAAAAAAAAACTAAATAGTTCCAAGTCATAACTCGTAACTGATAAACAACATATCTAATTTTTTAGTAATTTAGACACTCACAGTGTCTTCTTGAAATTCGTCAGGACTGATACCAATTTCTTCCAGGCGACGAGGTGCTACAGTGAGCCTTTGGGGCCAAGCAGCAAGTCCAGCTCCTTTTTCCTTGTGCATCCCTGTTTTGTATAAGTTGAAGGAAGTTTAGGGAATGTCCACATACAAAAATCCAAAATGTGAACACTGAAGATAAAGATAAACTTTACAATAGAATCATGGATGACCTGAGTATATTTACTAAGCTACTCAGATGCAAAATCATAAAGTGATCATGGATTTATATATATTTTTATTGGCAATTTTGTATCAAGATTTGAGCTTGACTATGCTATAATGGAGCAAGACAGCACCAAATTAATGATTTAAAGAGTTTCTTAAGATTATGGATCCATACATTGATAGCATTGCTTGCTGAAATACTATACATTTATAAATAGGATGATAAGAGCCACGACGGTGGTTAGGCCATTCCAATTAGCTACTGCCAATGTCAGACTATACACAAATTAGAAACTGCTGTGATCTAAATCATACTTACTTGTTGAGTATGGAGATATGCACGCCTTCATTAACACATTCCATGTTGCATCTGGGTCATCATCGGAACTACACAGAGGGGGATGGGTGCCAACTTCTCTTTTCAAGTAACAGCTATTGCTCAATGGTTTTGCCCATATAACAGTCTGGTCTTTTTTTGAAACGACTTTCCAGCACATGTTTTTAAGAAGATCATGCATAGCATTCCAAATTCTACGGTTTTCAAGGTCATGAGCATAAGCTTCAGGAGAAGAGTACACAAAATATCCTCCTGGTCTTAGTAGCCTGTCAAGTTCTAACAAAAGAATGCCACCTCTCTGAAGCCAATCAATCCTGCAGCGGGAACAATGAACCAATTCATATGATCTGCTAGGATAAAGCAGTCTTTTAGTCCCTAAAACCCCAAGTGTTGAAGGAATTCCCCTCTCCAATGCAAACTGTATTTGATTTTCATGTACATCATTAGGCGCTAGTGACATGGCTAATATGTTGAGTGGAAGCAGATAAGCTCCAAAACTTGCAACTCCGCAGCCAATATCAAGAACATTCCGGATATTCCCCCCATTATGAAGCTTATCATTGGGAAATTTAAGCATCTACATTAATAAGCACGAAAAGAAAAGAACAAAATCAAAACCAAGACCAAGACCAATTTTTTCATCATTTGAGTAAATATAGTGATCTAGAAAAGATAGAATTCATTTTTTCAATAATTAAATTAATTGAGGAAAAAAGAAAAGGTTTGACTGAACTGATTACAATCCCTTAGGATCTAACTGAGTCCAGGTAGAGTTACTAAATTTGCTACTTCTTTTTTCACTTTTCTCTGTTTTTCCTTGGAGTTATTAGAAAATAAAATGAAGGTATGGATATATCTGATGGTATCATATACCCTAGCAAGAGCAAGTATGTACTTGTCAGCTCCGTCATGGAAATGAGTCCCTCCACCAGGGAAATTAATCTTCTCCCCATTGACAACCATCCAATTCTGATCTGACTTCTCTAGCGCAAGGTGTGTATGGGGTATGTTTGCCTTCCAAACTTCATCCCTACTTGTTGGCCATCTTATGGGAATCTGAAACTCTAAAAACATTTTTTTAAGAACACAAACTACAGAGAAAATTCAAAGGGGGAAAGGAAAGAGTTCCTGCACAAACAAAATCAAACACCAACCTTGTAACCATTAGGGGGTGGAACCAGGCAATTGTAGCGCCGCTCTGCAGGTGGACAATGCCTTTCATAGTGCTCCATTAATGCCAAATTAGGCTTCAGTTTCAATTGGTAGATAAGGCTTCTATCTAAGCAAGGTATCAACTCTGAAAACTTAATATCACACATCTGCATCAAAAGAATGAATTTTTTCCACCTTAAAAACACAACAATAATTAAAGTGTATGCATGTATATATATATAATCAACCCTATCTAAAAATTACACAAGACAAGTTGCAGAAATGCTGAAACATGTTACAAAGGACTCTCATGAAGTAAACAACCCATATTCTCGTCATCCTAAGAGTCCCATTTGGCCATTTTCAAAAACCAATCGCTCAAATATTATTGATTGACTTTCCTCCCTTTACCCACGTCTTACCTTGTCAAAACTAACTTATATACGAGTATTCTAGGAATGCACACTTAACCGAGTCACAGAAATGGGAAGTGGGCACTTATTAAGTGAGTCACATTAAGAGAGTTTGACAATTATTTTGAGACAGAGGGAGTATCATCAACCCAATTACTACCATTGCTAAAATGAACATTCTGTGCTTAGTACCAAATCATAGCATAAAACACTTGAAGTAGCAGAGACATCATTTAACATATACATTTCTTCTACTTTCAAATGAATTCATCAGTAAAATGCAAAAATGTGAGGCACCCAAGTTGGCATAAACAGAAACTAGTAAAGCAAAGGGTCAATTGCAATTAGTTGGTTGAGAAACAGTAAACGTACAGGTATGGTTTTGGGCACTTCTGGATTGTGGTCCTGGTCATCGAACAAGTCATCAAAATCACGGCCAAAAACTGGGTCAAAGCCATCGCGATTGGAAGCTTCAGCGCCGGATCTAGAAAAGGTGGAGCCCAAGTAGAGACAAAACAAACTGAGAAGCAGAAGAAGGGCGAGCAGAGAGTGGTTGAGGAGCTTGGTGGTCGAAATCGAAGGTACGTTCTTGCGCCTCATGGTCGCGCCCAAACAAACCCTAGCAACTGAGAAGACACATCACATCACTTGAGAGAGACTTGAAGCAAGCAATGGATGGACATGGAGGGCAGGTCAGGTGTGGTGGTGGTGGGAGTGAGACCTCAGCTTCTGTGGCGGGTGAGATCCTCTGCCCTCAATCTCAGATGAGTGCTGCCACGTGGGAAGACTCGAGTGTGGTTCCTTCCAGCTGACATGGACAAATCAAGTTGTAAGATTTGTTTCCTGTTTTTTCGAGCATAAACTCACCTAGCTCCAACTAGTTTGACACGGATATCTCGTAATTACAATTGACTTATTTTTCACCTGTGAGGTGCTTTGACTTTGGTAATTCTCACTTAACTACAAACCGTTAAGTTTTTAGTTAATTTTTCGTGTAAAATGATCAAACTACCCTTAAATATTATTTTAATTTTCAAACACATGCCATTGACCCTCTCTCTCCTCTACCTCTTTGTACTGTGCTGATTTCCGGCGAGCCTCTTGTTGGGCGACGCCCTATCGTCTCCAGCACCAGCTTGAAGCTCACGCGCCCCTCCGCCTCCAGCTCCGGCCTCCTCCTCCGCGCTAAGCCATTGCGGTTTCTGGTTGGCTCTAAAACGACGTTATTCTCGAATGAGTTCTCCTTCTCCATCTCTCCCATCGAGCATGACAGAGACGGTCTCGCCCTCCTATTCGTGCCCTAGGGCTTCGGGTCTCCCGAGAAAATCAGTTCCTCGGGGTCGAATTCGACACCCCCATGGACCGGAACGCCGACGATCTTGACGCGAACCACGTCGGTGTCGATCTGTGCAGCCTCGTCTCCGACCGGGTCGGCAACGTCTCATCCCTCGATCTCAAACTCAACAGCGGCGAGAAGCTAAAGTTGTGGGTCGATTACGACTCGAGACCGAAGAAATTGGAGGTCAGGTTGGGGAGATTTGGGAAATCAAGCCCGACGCTCCGATCCTGACCTGGCCGGTCGATTTCTCGAAGATCTAGAGCCGCGAGGACGTGTTCGTAGGCTTGAGCACCTCCAATGGCGGTTCGGGGCAAACCAGCACGGTCCACTTGTGGCGGTTCAGGTAGAGGGAGGTGCACTCCCTTGCGCTGACCCTCGCCGAGGATCGCTGACCTTATGCTCGGTGACGATCTAGGCGTCGCCCAACAAGAGCCTCGCCGGAAATCAGCACAACATGTAGATGGAGAGGAGAGAGAGGGCCAATGGCATGTTTTTGAAAATTGAAATGATATTTATGGGTAGTTTGGTCATTTTACATAAGAAATTAACTGAAAACTTAACGGTTTATAATTGAGTGAGAATTACCAAAGTCAGGGCACCTCACAGGTGAAAAAATAAGTTAGCTGTAGTTATGTGATATTCGTGTCAAACTAGTTGTAGGTAGGTGAGATTATCCCTTTTCTTATATAGCAAACCAAGAAATATTTTAAAGATGATCTGTCAATCAAACGCAGGAACGCGTAAAAGGCTTATTAAAATAAGGCGCCGACAATCCTGAACTAACAACTCCCACTGGCTGTTCAAACTATTAGTCCCCTGAATAGCAAGGATGAGGCTCTGACAGTCACTTTCTACCGGTTCACTAGTTCTTAGCTGCCCATGCCAGCGCCTCCCTGTCTGCCACAGCTTCGAATAAGGCTACGTTCGTCGTTCCCACATATGAGAAGCTCTTGGCCGCCAGTACCTCCCCCCTACTATCCCTCAAGACCATCCCCACCCCCAAAAACGTCTCTGTTATGATCCACTGCTCCGTCTACATTAAGCTTGAGCTCATTCCCCTTTGGGGCTTTCCTTCCCTGGATTGGGACGCTCCGAGCTACCCTCTAGGGTATGTGCAGGCTCTCCTCCCATTCTTTCCACCGAGAAAGTGCATCCGCCTTCATGGCTGCTAGCGACACCGGGCCATTTCTCTAGATGACTCCGTTGAGCTTTTCAGATGGCCCAAGGTTAGAAACCACCTTGCAGAATCTTTCTCTCCTTGTTGTCCGCACCCAGGCCTTTAACCTGTTCGCCACTCCTCATTGCGGGCTTTGAGGTCTGTTCCAAAGCGCCTAGACCCTCATACTAACCAGTGCACTTGCCGTGCAATCGGGAGCGAGAAATATCGCAGGAGATTTTCTCCCGTCAGCAAGCTCGACTCGATTCGGTTTGCTTAATTTTCAATACGAGTATTTATTAAAAATAAAATAATTATTAAATAAAACATATAATTCATTAAATACTAAACGAGCCACCTCGACTTAATTCAGTTAGTCTAATTTCATTACAAATATTTTAAATACATGTTAATATATATATATATATATATATATATATATATATATATATATATATATATATATATATATATATATATATATTAAACGAGTTGGCTCGCGAGCCTATCTAGCCTCAAGAGGTTAGGCTCGAGCTCGGTTCATTTATTACATGCAGTGTTGTAAATGGCGGCCGCCATGGCAGTGTCATGGCGGCAAAAACCACACCGACGCAACCAATTCCCCGCTATGACGTTTTGAGCTGGTTTTGTACTAATGAGAATATGAGTTTTGTTGAATTTGTAAGGATTTTTAAATAAGACTGTGAAGAAATATTAAATATTTTAAATATTTTAATATAGTATAATATATATTTTAATTACATTTGAAAATTAATTTATATTAAAAATAGAAAAAAAGAAATCCGCCATGGCCTCGAATATCCCTGTCCGACATAATAGTGTTGTGCGACATCTACAACCTTGATTAAACGAGTCTAATCTTGAGCTCGAATTCGCTTCGAGCTCGACCATAACGAGTCCGAATCAAGCCCTAGTGACTCGTTAAAATCTCGGATTGTTAACAACCCTAACAAAAACCAACAAAGGAAAATTTCCATAGGTGTGTTAGACAAATAAGTTAGGCCTATTAAAATTTAAGTTAAAAATTATGATTTATTATTACATTATTTCTACTAGTGCGAAATCAAATTCGTCGACTTGACCCGATGCTCGTCTTCGAGTCACTAGCATCCGTAGTATTCGAAGACGAGAATGAATGAATACTTCCTCAAACGTGCATATTTGGGGATGATGTGTTTCTTCAGCGGTGAAGCAAAGTTGGAAAGAGTGGTGTTGGTGGTTGAGGCTCGGTCGAGGAACAAGCTGTTGTTGTTTGCTGAATGGAGGGTCCTGTCGCCGACGGAGACCGAGGTTGGAGGATCTGCCGCTACTAGAGTGCTTGGTAGATTTTCCACCTTGCTCTCTAAAATCTGCAGCTACTGTGGGGTTACACAATTTCAATTTAAAATTATATTTGAATTTAGATTTATTTATGTGTATTTAATCAAAATTATTACTATTTTTATGTGTCAAAGCAAGGTTTTGATTCTTCCCTTTTTTCTCTTTATCGGAGACAGAATAGTAAAGTATTGGTGATTTTTTATTATGTTGATTAACATCATTTTTCATGATAATGATTAACGATTCACATACGTGGTTAAGGGATGTGAAGAACTCAATTAAGTATATATATAGGGATGCACTGCAATACAAAACTCACCAAAAATGTCTAAACGTCCAAACCAATGTATAACTGTTAGATCTGTCACGTTCACGTATGTGATCGAGCACATCTAAGATTAACACCAAAATTTTTTATCCATGCTTCCTCCGTGAGGGTATAACCGTAATCGCGCCAGGAGGCGGTTCGCGTATTGAAAGCACGATCGCACATTTAAAGCGTGATCATTCATCGATTTGCAATAAAAATAGTCGCCATTAAAGTGCGATTGCGCATTTAAAGCGCGATCATTCAACGATTCACACTAAAAATAGACTAGAACTAGAGAGTAATCATTCATCGTTTTATGTGTTGATTAACATTATCTAATTAACATGGTTATACAATATACAACAACATGTTATACATCGCATGTCAACATGTTATACATCGACAATAAGATAGTTATACATAAACCTCTGAAGTGGTTAATCGTTTTATGTGCCGATGAACATTATTTAATTAAATAAGTCAATGTCCAATAACAAATTTGTATTTCCAAAATTATTAAAACATTGAAGAATGTAAATTAAATATATTTATTTCCAAAAATATCGTTATACAAAATTAATCACCTATTTGTTACCAAATTTATTGATGATTAATTAAAGATTTGTTTTCAAATTACTTGGGCATTTACCGCAGAAATTTGAATAGGAAATAAGCTATAAGTCAATCAAACTAATAGACGATTATACCCTGAAGAATATGAATAAGCTTTTCAAACAAGTGATACAATACAACCCAGCAAGTTATACATGATACATCGACATGTCATACATAAACAGAAAGACAGTTGCAAACTTGATTAATCTAAAGCTTGCCACAAATGACAAGTGTTTACAAAAACAATACAAAAAAAATTCACAGAAGATGGTTAATCGTTTTATGTGATGCTTAGTATTATTTAATCACACTGGTTATACAGTATAAACCGGCATGTTATACACAGTACATCTACACGTTGTACATAAACAAAAAGACAGATGCAACATCTTCTTCGTCGATGTCATCTTCGTCGTCATCATCTTCTGCACCTCAGATTTGTTGTACCTGAAAGAAAAAACTCTAAATAAAAAATAAAAAATCAATAACAATATGATGATAAAAAAACCCTAGATCGGGTCTTAAATAAAAAAACAACAAACAGAAACTCCAAAACTACGAAATCGATATAAGCTCAAACTGGAAATCGCACGACTTACCGAGATTTGACAACCGAATCGAAGACAAAAACGATCACGTAGCACCGTCTCTGAAGAATCGAGATCAAAGTCTAGTGCGAAAACGAAGTCAAAATCTCTCTACAACCTCGTGATCGCTGTTCTAAGAAACCAAACCGTCACATATTGTATTAAGTCTTCTGCGCAAAATGACTCAACTGCCATGGCTTCTCCGTTTGTCTCTGTTAAGTTGGTATCAAATCGGTCCGTGCCAGGTGTCGCAATTATGTTGTGCGCGCAAAAATCAGACGGTTGAGGCAGTGTTTGGACGTTTTGACAATTTTCCTTGGTTTGTACTTGATATCTACTACATACTATATATATATCAAGTACAAACCAGGGGAAAATGTCCAAACGTCCAAACTGTATAACATGTAGTGCAATGTTGTATAATCATGCAGTATATTTCTTACCTCAAAGACTTTCAACTTGCATAGGTCCCATTAGATCTACATGCAGAAGTTCTAGGACCCGGGAGGTGGTAAGATGTTGCACCTTCTTGTGCGACGTTTCGACTTGTTTCCTTATCTGACATTCTCCGCAGATTTTTCCTTCGATGGTCTTCAAATCTTGAACTCCGACGATGGCCTTTTCAGATATAATCTTCTGTATGCTCCTTAGATTTATGTGTCCAAGATTTTGGTGTTAGAGCTTGGTTTCTTGTGCTTTGTATAGAAGACATTGAGTAGATAAAGGCACTCCATCTCCAAAGGTAACAAAACAGTTTGAGCATGATGTCAGAGTAGTAAAGAATATACTATTACCAGTCATGTGACGAGAGGAGCCACTTTTGAAGTACCAATCGTTACTGGTAGAGGCTTTTAGTGAGGTGTAAGAAATGTTAGCCTGTAATGTACTTCCTTCACTCGCCATTTTTTTCGTATTTTGGGTTGACGATGTACCTTTCTCTCCCACCATACTTGTTGATTTTGAGCTTTGGCAGTTCTTCGTTTAACATAGCTTTTTCCATAGAGGTGATAGCAGAATGGTCGGATGTGACCTCTTTGTCCACAGTGATTGCATGTCCAATTATGTTTTCTTTTCTTTAGACTATCATGATGGTGTTCCTTCCGTGGCCGAGTACTGCCGGATGTGTGTGACATCTGTTGATACATGTGGTTGGTAGTTCTTTGAGGGAAGAAAGTGGTCTTTGATGTTGGAGCTCATGTGGAGTAATCAAGTCCTTCAAGGTTGTTTGCTGATTTTCCAACGGATAGGATTTGGTCCAAGGTGTTAGTGCTTGGGTTCATTATCTTGATGGACTTGGTCATGAGCTCCAATTCCCCCTTCAGATGAGATATTTCCTTCTTTAGATCAATGATGGCTTCAAGAAATGTAGTCTTGTCTTCATTGAGCGAGAGAATTATAGTGTTATGTTTCTCAATGACCTGAGAGTCTTCAAGCCACTTGACATACTACTCATTGTACGCATTGTTGAGAGTCTCGTCTGATAACTCATCATCTGAGGTAAATTGCTTCATGGGTTCGGTGGATTCTTCTTCTTCTTCTGAAAAGGATGCAACGTATCCCTTCTTTTGTTTTTTCAAGAAGTTAGGACATTCCCTCTGTACATACCCATAGCCTTCGCATTCGAAGTATTGAACCCCCCTTTCTGCTTTTTCACTCTGTCTGCCTTCTTTGTTCTCACCCTTCTGAAACTTTGACTGTGGTTTGTCTCTAACATCTCGTGAGACATTCTTTCCAGCCATCTGGTTGAACCTTTTCATGACTCGATTATAGTTCTTGGTGAGCATACCAATGGTGTCGTCAATATCGATGTCATAGTCTGAAAGTACTTGTTCCTTTTGAGCATGAGTGGAGCTTTTGAAGGCTATGCATTTACGCTTTTTCTCCATGGTTGGTAGAGAGAGCTCGTAGGTCATGAGGGATCCCATGAGTTCATCAAACTTCAGACTTTTTAGATCATGACATTCTTCTATGGCAGTGATCTTCATCTTGAATCTAGAGCTTAAAGCCCTAAGAGTTTTTCTAACTAAATCTTCATCAGTCATCGGTTTTCCCAATGAGTATGACTCGTTGGCTAGATCCCTGATCCGTACATTGAACTCAGCTATGGTCTCGTCTTCATTCATATAGAGAGCTTCAAAATTGGTGGTGAGATATTGTAGTTTCTGCTCTCGGACTTTGGAGATTCCTTCATAGGCAGTGGCAAGAGTATCCCTGACTATCTTGGCACTAGTAGACGTGTTGATAAGCCTAAAGACATTCTTGTCTACTCCATTAAATATAGCATTAAGACCTAGGGCTGCCTCATCTTCTCCAGTCTTTCTCGGGTTTTGGACTAGTTTGATTTCCTTGAGCATCAACATACTAAGGTTCTTCCCAGCCATTGACAACAGCCTTCCAGGTCTTGCTATCGAGAGATTTCATAAAAGCACACATTCGTGCTTTCCAATATCCATAGTTAGTTCCATCGAGCACTAGTGGTCGATTGATCGATCATCCTTCTTTAGAGTCCATATTCACTACACATAATCTTTGCAGAAAATCACCTAAGAATTTAAGGTGCCTCCTCTGATACCAATTGAAATTCTGTTAAGTAGCAGGGACAAGATGTCGAACCTAATGATGTAACTTTTGGTTCGACAACTTGCTTAATCACAGTTTATGGACAGTGAATAGTAAAGCAGTAAACATAAGACACACAATATGTTTACCCAGTTCGGTGACTCCGCACCTACGCCTGGGGGCACTTTGCTAGTGGAAAGGTTTTCAGTATTCGGTAGTCAATAGTACAACTTCAAGCATCAACTAGCTATCACACAAGCTATTATCCTAAGTTACTAGAGATCTCACCGTGAACAACCTCGACCAGGGACTCCCCCTGTCTTTGAGAACGTCTCAATTCCACCCTTTGAGCAAGCCTATGCTCGGGTGCGTTGTCTTCGATAATCTTCTTCGTGAGTCTTCAATCACGAACAAAATCCAATATATTAGCGACACTCAAATCTCCTTGACTTGATGTACGTAATCGAAAGCGTCCTCTCTAAATAGATCAGACTCTCAATCTGCTAGTCTTACACGGTTAAGAGCTTTGAGAATTTAGCACAGAGAAAGGACTGAGTTGCTAAGGGGGTAGCGCCTGCTTTTATAGGACCTCATACTGCCTAATTGGATTCCTATTCCGATTAGGAAATCCATTGCCGTCTTGCGTATCAGGCAAGTGACAAGTTGGCGTTGCCGCCTTCAATAAATATTGCTTACGTGTCTTCATCTGGAGCTTGCCTAAATCTGTCATGCTTTGACTTCTTCGCGCGCACATCTTCTGTGAGTAAAACAAAAAGTCTTCGATGTCTTGCCTATTACTGTGAGTATCATGTCGCACCAACTGTGTTGCAACATGTTGTTCGACATATTGACTTCGCGCTAAAAATATGCCAATACTAAACGTAGTAACAACTTATATGTATAGATCAATGAATAATGGTACTCCTTACCTTTGTCTTTTTGAAATAGCCAATATGGACTCATCAAGCCAAATAAGTTAGATGAAGGTGTGAATTACTCGTGCATTTCTCATGAGCTCCATTTTGGTGACTTCACCTTGGCGGCTCTCTCTCCCTTCAACCTACTTACTTGTATATTTACTAATCTCATTAGGTTTAGCCTTTTATATAAGTAGGTTTTACATAAACATATTTTTTTTTGTATGCGACGTTACAGAGCCGTTTGTGCGCCGTTACAGTTTGTAATGGCGCACAAACCGCCATTTTACGGTGCGCCGTTACAAATTGTAACGGCGCACACCGTTTGTGCGCCGTTACAAACTCTAACGACACCGTTTGTTTGAAACGGTAACGGCAATATTTGTAACGACACATTTGAAAATGCGCCATTACAAAATTTATATATCTAAAAAATGAAAAAAAAAACTAAAAATTAATATATAATATTTAGTTTTTTTCCGTTTTTAAAAAAATTAAAATTAAAATTGTTTAAGAGGTCATAAATGATCAAATTACCCCTTATTCAGTCAAAATTGACCGAATTACCCTTGAGATGTCACAAATGACCAAATTACCCCTTATTCGATCGAGATTGACCGAATTAAACTTGAGAGATCATAAATGACCAAATTACCTTAATGTTATCATGCAATAATAATTAAATCGGGGGAATTTACCCTAATGTTATCATCATACGAAAATACCCCTAAGGGGTATTTTTAATTCCAAAACTTAATTCATAAATTTAATATGCAAATTATTGTAAATATAAAACATATTAATATTTTACATATTCAACATAACAACCTAACATGCAAACTAACAAATCAGACAAATTCATACAAGTTCACGTGGAACTAAAAATAACAAATAATGTAAATCTAATAATTTCATACAATTCCTAAACTAATATCATACAATTTTTTAATATTACACAAACAATTTTCCAAAAAGTTCAACAAATATTCAAAAAGTTTGTTCAACATGCATATTCAACAAATATTCATAATATTTAACATACAAACTACAAATTATTTTAAAATCTAACATGCAATCTAAAAATCAAACACCTAATTAAACATAGAATTAAAACCCCTAAGTACATACCTTAGCAAAATATAGAAGAAGAAGAGGAAGAGAGACGACGGCGGTGGACGGCAGCGGTGGCGGCAGGGAGAGGTAGAGAGAAAAAGGAAGCAGAGAGGGAGAGAACTTGAAGAAGAAGAAGGTTTGGGGAAATTATATAACTGGGTTTTGTAACGACGCACATATCTTTGTGCGCAGTTACAAAAAAAGTTTGCAGGAAGTTTCATTTTCGCTAAATTTACCCGCGAAATTTGATTTTTCACGAAAATTTTGTTTGGCACCATTTTTGTAACGGCGCACATAGGAAAGTGCGATGTTATAAACTATAACCCTAAATTAATATTTTAATATTGTCGGTCCGATCATGAATGATTAGCGGTGTTCCCGTGGCATGATTTTATTAAAATTTGTACTATACCACGTACATGTTATTTACAACTAATTGAACGGTTTCGATTCAAAAAAAAATATTAATCTACCGAACGTTTGATGATCAATGTGTTTAGGGTTTATGTTAATTTTTACCTTCCTAAATCCTAAACTCACGCTTTCAACGAAAGTAGTTTATGTTGAAAATCAAGTTTTAATCCAAACGTACGGATAGGAGTGCAATGGATTGCTACTTCATGTGCCAAAATTTCAGTCAATTCCGATAATTTATGAAACTCGATCCAAACCGGTCAAGTGGAAGTCAACTATGTTGACTATGAAATTTGTCAATTTGTAACGACACACAATAGCAAAGTGAGACGTTACAAAACTAACCCTAAATTATTATTTTATTCATGTCGGTCCAATCGTGAATAATTAGCTGTGCTCCCGTGGTTTGAGTTTTATAAAGTTTGTAATATACCAAGTACATGTTATTTACAACGGATTGAATGGTTTTGATTTTTTTAAAATATATTGATTTATTGAACGTTGGACGAGTTATGTGTTTAGGGTTTAGGATAGAGTTTACTTTTTTAAACCATAAACTCACGCTTTCAACGAAAGTGGTTTATGTTCAAAATCATGTTTTAATCCGATCACACGGATTGAAGCGCAATGTTTTAGTACTTGATGTGCCAAAATTAAAGTTAATTCTGAGAATGTTTGAACCTCGATCCAAACCGGTTCACCTTGATTACCTCCGTAAGTAACGGTCAAACTCTCAGTAAAGACTTTTTTTTGGGACATGGTGCATCAATTTTAATTTTTCATTGACGCATATGAATTTTAAGTCGTTTCAAATGATTTTGGTAATTTTTGTCTACAATTAGCTTGTGAAAAGAGAACAAAAAAACCGAAATCAAGTGAAAGTCAACAAACTTGACTAGGGAGTAGTCAAGATTTTTGACCATTTGCGACGACGCACTTTCAAATGTGCACCGTTACAAACTAACGACAACAACGTTCCGCTTTCGAACCGTTTACTCCTAACTGTAAGATTTTGGTCAATAGTCAACAATTTTGTAACGGCGCACATGCTCAAAGCGCGCCGTTACAAATTCAATTTGTGACGGCTCACGAAAAACGTGTGCCGTTACAAAATTTTAGAGCAGCGCACATTGGACGTGTGCCGTTACAAAAATTAGTAACTGCGCACATTTGGCGTGCGCCGTTACAAATGCAAAAACTGATAGTGTTAGTTGTAATTAAATTAAAAACAAATTCTAATCCAATTAGATTAACTTAATTAATTTAATTTAAACTCATTTAATTAAATATAACAATTATATTAATTACGATAACAATTAACATAATTAATTTAATATTTAACTATTATATACATATATATTATATTCAAAATATAATAAAATATATTCGAATTCATATTATAATTTTTGTTTCTAAAACCCGATTCGTTTCAGCCTTACTTTATCTATGACCATATAGGTCCAACATTAAACTGGTAATAATTAATCTCATTAATTACTTATTGAGGTTATCGTCTAACAACACTCCTCAACGACCCGATAGCGTGAATGTCAACATAAAATAATAACAAACCTGACTAAGAATAATGTATCATTTCCTTTTATCATTACAACTCTGGATCATCCTAGGGTATGGTCATGTCTGTCAAACCCTAATAGTTAATCGCTATACCTCACATCAATCTTGATGGTTGTGGAATAACTTCAAGAAACTCTTTCCTTAAATTATTCATCTGTTTTGGCCAAGGTCCTTATTTAACCATAAGAATACTGACGGTATAGAGTTTAAACTCATTACATAGAGTTGATGGATTCCCTCTTCACTCGCCACTAATTATATAGGTACTCAACTATACCCAAAGACTTTTCAACTAGTATTATTGTACATTAGGTGTCTAGCATCAAAGTACAACAAGTATTCTATTGATTACCGTGACGATCTCAAGTTAAAAGAAAACGATATGCATCATTTATACACATCACTTAATGAATGAGATCCATTAATACTCATCCGATTAGTACCGTCATGCATATATTGATCTTTCTGGATCATCGTAGTTCTAGTACGATGATCCTACGATCAAGAACAGTTTAGATCAAGGTCTATAATACAAGACTCTCATTATCATAATCCCCATTACGATGTCATGTATGACAGCTTAATCAAGGACCTATCTTATTACGATTTCAACAAGTATCTGTATATGATAATTGCAGGATTTGTGCCTTAATCCAATACTATTTATGTCTATGTACATGGATCATCGTTAGCAATGAAATAAAATCGGCATTTTATTACTAAGGTGTTGTAGTAATAAGTTAGGTATAATTCGATCGATATCATTGAGTGTGTCATCACTAATAGTAGAACTATATATCTGTATGATTTATACTTAACAAGTCCCTAGTCAATCAAGCTTCATCATAAGCGACCAGTATGAGGATGACTCTTTATGATCACGCTCTATTGATCATTGGCAATAGGTTTGCCGAAGTCAGATCATAGATATCATTTGGGAAATGATATTGGACGACCCGACCTGAATATGTAACATAGATATTGTGATGAACATATTCAGATGTTGTAGCTTGTCATTGTATCCTTAGACCAAAGAGTCTATATGATCACAATATAGTAAATATCCGAGTTTGACTTAAATATAACTTATATGTGATAGGGTAACCATAACGGTTATGATTAGCTCGGGGATGGGTTATATGTGTGATACGAGAGATGTTTGAGGGATTTATCCCTCATACTACAGTATGTGATATGTATCAGTTTGGGTCACTTGATGAGAATGACTGAAAGGAAACATATGGCCATGCAGATAATACAGAGTATCATTTTCAGCCATCTCACATATCAAGAAACAGTGATTAATTAAATAAGGATGACGGCTCTGTGCCTTATGATTAATCAAGATACCTAGAGATAAAAGGATAGTGACATGGACGACATGAGGTTTAATTGGATCACCGATAATCATGTATGTTGGGTAATCATTATGCCTTACTAGAGGCCACTTATGATGGAAAGGGTAAAATGATAATTTTACGCTGATCTGCCAACGGGACATGAGCCTAGAGGGTCACACGCAAAGAATGCACATTTTAGGAAAGCCGGACAGAATTAATTGTGGATTGGTTAAATCGGGCCTGGCCAAAACCCTAGGGTTTTGGGCCACGTGCCCGTTAGCTCAATACCATGGACCGGGCCAAAACCCTAGGGTTTTGTGCGCCGGCCAAGATGGGTGAAATGGGGCCAAAGCCCATGAGTATGGAAAGCCTCATGGGCTGCCATGATGGGCGCACATACGGCCTCATGGCCGAAACCCTAATGGGTTCGGCCCATGAGGCCCAAACCGCCCATTATGGGTGGCGGCTAGGGTTTGGAGGGAAATGAACCTAGCCCATATTATGGGCTGGTTTGTTCTCCCAAAACCCTAGCCATCTCTATAAATAAGAGGCCTCATGAGCTGAAAAATCACAATTTGATTTTTCCATACTGTTATTCTGTCGGATTTACTAATCGAGCTTGTTTTCTTTCTAGTAGGAGCATTCGAGATTAATTCTGGTGGTCTTGTGCATTTGTGTGTGCTTGATAGAAGGAAAGATCGATTTGGGATTTCCACGTTGCTGATCTAGTTCGAATATCGAGGTAAATCACTAAACTTTAAGGTTTCGGGGTAGAAACATGAGATCTAGGCTTGTATCGATTCGAGGGCTATTTCGGGGGATTATTAATTTTTGTTCCGCTGCAATTCTGTGTATCTGAATGCTCTGAAACCCAACAGTGGTATCATAGCAGTTTTAGCCTTCGATCTTATGTTTTTGCATGATTTTGGTATTGTTTTTCTTGCTATATTATTTTTCTGATTTAATTTCAATTTTTTTGGACTTAGATGAACTGATTTTATATAAAAATTAATAGATCTGAAATTTTTGGGAAGCTTTTGGATTTTCCGGGTCACTGAACCGGGGCTCTCAGGCCGCCGGATCGGTGACCAGACGGGCGGCGCCGACGACTGGCCATGGTCGTGGCTGTTGATCAGTCAGGGGGACATGCCTACCCCATCCCCACAATGGCCCGGCCACGCGGTGGCCGTGGCGGTTCGGTGGAGGAGGTGACGCCACCTAGGGTTTCCAAACCCTAGGGCGCGACCGATTAGGGTTTCGACCCATTGTACCATAGACCATTAGAGTTTTGGGTCGCGGTCCGAGATCGTGGCAGAAAATCCTAAATTATGTAAATCCAATAATTTAAAAAATTTCAGATTTAATCGGTTTCGATAAACCGGTCTGATTTTGATAAATCGGATTAAAATATGTAGGCAAGATTAAAACCGGTTTTTTCATATTTATTGATAACATGTATGTGTGATAACATGTCAATTGATTGTTAACATGATTTGTTTGGTACAAATTAAAGCCCTAGACCGACCAATTTAATTACTTTTGCGGTCTGCAAACCGCTGGTTAAAGGTTGTAATTAATTTTGCGGTTCGCGTAGCCGCTTTAGAATTTCAATTATGTTATTTAATTTTTCGGTCTGCAAATTGTGTACATCTTGTAATTGAATTAAGAAGAATGGTGAACTTGAAAGACGACTTCTGGCATATGGAGATTCAACCGAAGTTGATGAAGTCCGGAGCCACCTTAATAGAGGCGGTCTAGGAGAACCAGAAGAGATAGTCACTAGGGTTTTTCTATTCTATAACTAAGGATCACCATCAGGTTCTCGTAAGTCGGCTTATGAGAACCAGATTAGGAATGTGATTTTATTTTATACATTTAATGTTATAGTTTCATGCTAAGATGTCGAATGAATGTATGATGTTTTCAATACGTTTAGAATGTATGATAGAACATCACTCACATGCGAAAAGATTAAAATTGGAATTTTATCACCTTTGCATGTAATTGGTAATTGAAGCATCATGGACTTGATGTTTTCAAATAAGATTGTAAGGAATACAATCAAGGAAGTTAAACGCAATCGATTCACAATTTAATTCAAGTCATAAGAGATACCATCCAAATCTCAACACTCAGACTAGCTCCCAGCCTTGTGGATGGGTGCGCCTCCGCGTAGTATTCATGGGGATGCGAGATATATGAGTTGGTTAGTCGCATGTGGGTGTGTGCGCCTCTGCGTAGTATCCGCATATGGACTAAACTATAGTTGAATATGGTTGACTTGACTACGATTGTCAGCTAGGGTTGACCTTGAGTATCAGATAGGGTATGCCGTGTACATTTATGTACATACCCTAACCAGGATTTACACTGAGTGTAATTGGACGGGATGGCCTACCTACATAGCTCGATTGGAGTGGTGAGCCTTCGTTCACTTCAATCGAGTATATTAGGGATCTTGGTTCAAATTCTAGATTTATCATCGAATGGTTGTGATTTAATTTGTGATCTCCAACTTGAATTTAAAACTGATTAAATTTATTTTTCGTGTAGATTCAAATGACAAACCCAACAAATAGCTCATTGAGACCCTTGCTTGAGAAGGACAAACTCAATGGAGTAAATTTTTTAGATTGGGACAGAAATTTAAGGATAGTCTTCAAGCATGAGCATAGGGAATATGTCCTTGACAATGAAATCCCCATGGAAACAGTAGCAGGCTCAACAAGAGCCATTCGAGATGCCTATTACAAGCATCTTAATGACTCCATTGATGTAGCCTACCTAATGCTAGGCTGCATAGAGAGCAATCTCCAAAAGCAGTTGATGTGGATCCATCAGATTTCATATTGACACCGCTTTACCCACATTTAGTGCCAACTTTTCCCTCGTTATCCGGCTTTTAGAGCCCCATTTGTACTACTTTACGCATTCAGGTATGTTTGGTACACTTGTGCAGGTTTGGAGGTGAAAAGGGGTATTTTAGTACTTTCATGAAATATAGTGGAGTTACATACCAAATCGAAGGGAATTCGACGAACGTTTTGGAAAGATCTACAACTTGGAGGCGAAGCCAGCTGCCAGTTCTGGAACATGCGTAACTTGATGGGACGTTGTGAGGCGCCCTTAGTCGATCAAGTAAATTTGTATTTCCGGCTAGAATCCGGGTCGATTTCCACATGGATCAAAATAGGGTTTTATCCTCAATTAACTTGTATTCCAATTGTATGAAAGACAGGAAAGTCTAAATGGCTGATTTTGTAATTGTGTGTGTTTGTGAAAATTCAGGAAATGAGTAACAAGTAACTAATAGGCAAGTGATATGGATAATTTTGTGGACTGTTAACTAACAACAACGAGTGCTAGACCAACGGCTTAATGCCAATACAAGATTTACCAGTTAATTTTAATCATGCAATCTTATTAGGCCTACGCTATAACGTCTCCTGTAAAAGGGTTACAATAACGACTGTGATTGGCTCGATCATAAGTTACATACAATGGATCGCTGAAGGATTTATCCCTCATACGGACGTGTGAGCAGATATCAGTTTAGGCCACTTGATGAGTACAACTGAAATACAATAGCATGGCCACGCAGTCGATACGTAGTATCAGTTATAATTCAGTTAACTCAGAATCAAGAAACAGGACAATAGAACGAGGATGACTTTTCTATGCCTCGTGGTTGTCAAAGATATCAAGAGGATAAAAGGATAGATTCATGTACGACAAGGTTAAGTCGAAATCTTGATAATCACAAGTGTTGGGTAATCATGATGTCTTGCTAGAGGCCACTCATGATGGAAAGGGTAAAATGGTAATTTTACCAGTCCGCCGACGTGTCGTGAGCCTAGAGGGTCACACACTAAGGGTTGAGTAAAACGGATGGAATCATATGGAGGAATAATGAGAGAGACAAAATCCGGTTTTGGATTAAACCGGATAGGACCGATTTCGGTTTAGGACTAAACCGGAAATCAAGAACAGTTTAGCAGGACTAATTAATTATAATCTAATTAAATAGATTTAATTAAATTAGCTAAGCTGGGCCTAGCCAGAATGGGCTAAGCTAGAATGGGCTTCTCTACATAATTAATTAAAAGTTTTGGGCTTTAAGCCCATTAAGGCCTTTTAATTAATTATTGCCTAAAAGGGTTTATAAAAGAGAAATTTTCAGATCTGAAAATTAAGGGAATTATTTTCTTAAAACCCTAGCTGCCATTCTCTCTCTCTCTCTCTAGCCGATTTCGGCCACCCCTCCTCCCCTCTCCCCGCCTGTTTTGCTTGCTTCGATCTTCTAGTAAGGATCGTTGTGAGTATCCCCGGATTTCTCTTCCTGTGTGGACATTCTTTAGAGGTCGCTAAATATTATTTAGTAACTACGGGATTTCAAATCAAGGTAAACATATAAATTTTAATTGTAGCCTAGATCTCATGATCAATTCATGATCATGCAAGATTCATATTAATTCGGATATTTGAGGTTAATTTTTTATATGGGCATGAAATTATATGATTGGAACCCTCAAATAATTCATTCAGTGGTATCAGAGGCTTGTTTATGCATGATTTTGTATTCGAGCATGATAGACTAGATATGATTTTTGCAATTTAATTCGGTATTGTGAATTGAAAATTTTCAAATTCTATGATTTTGGTTAATGAATTAATCGCTGGAATTTTTTTAATGTTGCTGAAAAATTTAATAGATCGAGTAAGATCAGGATCGAGACCCGTGGGAGGCCGAGGCTAGCGGAGAGGCTAACCCCGGCCACGCCACGGGCCGATCGGCCGGAACAGGAAGGCCGACCAGATCTGCCCGTGGCAGATCTGGCCGAGCCTCTCGGCTCCGGCCAGGGGAGGGTCTCGGTCCGACCAGATCAGGCCAGGCGGCCCGCCTCGGCCAGCCCTCGGGTCAATTTTGGTTCGGTCAAACAGGAACGAATTCGGGTCAGATCCGACCCAGAAAAATCCAGAATTTTCAGCAATAATTAAATAAAATTTAAGACCGGTTCGGTTTCAATAAACTAGCGCGTGAACCGATTTAATTCAGAAATTAACCGGTTCAAGAAAACGGTTTTGATAAACCGTATTTTATGATTTAAATCAAGATAAAATTGGAATTAATAAGTTTTCTTGGAAACATGCTTGTTTGATAACACCATGTTTGCAACATGATTTCTAAGTTAGCCCAAATTTAGGATTTAATTTCGGTTTGCAACCTGCGAGTTGCTTTTGGATTGTAATTTAATTGTGACCTGCGTGTCACAACATTTATTTTATTTAAATTAATGTAATTACAAAGTCCCAAGACAAGAAGAACCGAAGAGAAGGACGGTAATCCTGAGGAGGCGTGGATCTAGTGGGAGTCCAGGAGAATGAGGAAAGACAAAACCTAGTATAGGTTTTAGTTTATTTCAGTAGGGTTAGCGGGCTAGCTAAAGCAAATTTACATTTATCTTTATGAATGTATGATTTAATTTTCAAAAGTTCATGTTAATTAGATCATCACTCACATGTGTAAAGATTAATAATAATAAGTTAATCACACACATGTAAACCGGAATTGAAATTATCTCTACATGGATTTGTAGATGATAAATTCAAATTAAGATCAAATTATGATAAGTGATAATGGATATTTAAAAGGCAAGTAATTTCAAGTCAAGCTAGATACCGCCCACTTTTCATCACTTTGATTAGCTCTCAGACTCATGGGTGGATACGATTAACGTGGATCCATGAGAATGGGTTCTAATAGAAGATGGACCAGTTTGCATGGGTACGTGCGCATTAGCGTAGTAACCATCCAGATTGGACCATGCGTTGAAAATTTGTTGACTTGACTGCGATTCTCAGATGATCTGAGCCAGGGTATCAGATATAGGGCAATGCCGTATACATGCAATGTATAAGCCCTAGCCAAGAATCACATGAAATTGTGAAAGGACTGGACTGTCCTACTCCAATGTCCAAAACTGGGGCGATGAGATTAACTCTCTTCAGTTTTGGGTATGCGGAGATCTTGGTTTAGATTCAGACACAAGAATAAGAAATGTTCATAATTAAGTATTTATTACTTCAATTTAATTAAGAATATGACCGAATTTATTTTCATGTATAGATTAATGGCACCGTCGCAACCCAAATCAACACGTTCTGGCAGTGAAGCCTTAAAGTCTCTTCTGTCGAGTGACAGGCTGACGGGGACCAACTTCCTGGTTTGGGAGAGGAACCTGAAGCTTGCCCTTCAGTATGACAGACAAGAGTATATCCTTATAGACAAGACTTTAAAAGAGCCTGCAGATGATGCCAGCGAGGCCGATAAGAACGCTTATGACAAGTACATAAGCGATCGACAAGACGTTGGCATCCTCATGGTCGGGTCCATGGAAAATGACACCCAGGACCAGTTCATGCATCTCATGGGTGATCCCCAAGAGATGATGGAGGAAATAAAAATATACTACACGAAGAATGCTCGTGTCGAAAGATACGACACTCTTAGGGAGTTATTTTACAGCAGGCTGAATGCTGGTGAGGCAGTGAGCCCACATGTCCTCAAGATGAAACGACTCTTTGATCGCTTGGCCAGTCTAGGTCATAAATTCACAAAGCAGCTGAAATCAGACATAGTCCTGATGTCCCTTCCAAAGGGTTATGGAGATGTGATCACAAATTACAATTTCCATAATATGGAAAAGACTATCAAGGAACTGCATGGAATGTTGGTGACAGTAGAGAAAAATATCAAGGGCAAGACCCCTGATGTTCTGATGGTCAATAAGGGTGTTAGCTTCAAAAGAGCTGGCAAACCTACTGGCAAGTCACCAGGACACTCCAACAAGGGCAAGGCACCAGCAGTGTCAGGTAAGGGTAAGGCGCCAATGCACCTAGGTGGGCAGATAAGGGCACCTAGAGGTCCGAGAAGGGAGGACACCCTTCAGGACCTGGATCAGGTATTTATGTTGTTGAGTATAATCTCAACGTTACTTTCTCAAATACATGGGTAGTTGATACCGGAGCAGAAACTCACATTTGTGTTAATCTGCAGGATCTGGAAAGTAAGAAACTCCTTGGGAAAGGCGAGCGGGATCTGAGAATCGGAGACAACAGTTCGGTGTCAACGACGGCTGTCGGTTCTGTTAGTCTTAGGATGCCCACATGGCTTATTTTAGTTTTGGATGATGTATTATGTGTACCTACATTTAGTAGGAATATTATTTCCGTGTCCGGTTTGGACAAACTTGGTTTTGTATTTGCCATAAACAATGGCTTATTTACTTTATCAAGATATAATATCGTTTATGGCACTGCATCTTTGGTTGGTGGATTATATATTTTAAATATTGATAACGCTAACTACAGTTCAAACTATAACGTAAATAAGAGGTTAAAGTCGGATGACTTAAACCATACAGTGATGTGGCACTGTCGTCTAGGCCACATAGGCAAGAAACGCTCTCGACACTTCATAAGTGTAGGCTATTAAGCCCGTTTGAATTCACACCAATCGAGAGATGCGAATCTTGCATTATGGGAAAGATGACAAAGGCGCCTTTTGGCGGCTTAGGTGAAAGGGCGAGTGATCTCCTGGGCCTAATACATTCAGACGTATGTGGGCCCATGAGTACACAAGCCAGGAGAGGTTTTAGATACTTCATAACCTTTACCGACGATTTCAGTAGGTATGGGTATGTCTATTTAATGAGACATAAGTCGGAATCCTTTGATAAATTCAAGGAATACCAGAATGAAGTACAGAACCATCTTGGTAAGAGTATAAAGACACTTCGTTCCGATCGAGGTGGCGAGTACTTAGATCAGGAATTTCTCAGTCACCTAAGGGATAACGGTATACTCTCAGAATTAACTCCGCCAGGAACTCCTCAGTTGAATGGTGTTTCCAAACGGAGGAACAAAACCCTGCTTGACACGGTTCGTTCCATGATGAGTCACGCCGACCTTCCAGTACCGTTCTGGGGCCATGCCTTAGAAACAACCGCATTCATTTTGAATCGGGCACCTACAAAGGCAGTGGAGACCACTCTATTTGAGGTTTAGCAAGGGAAAGCTCCCAAGCTGTCTTTCCTCAAGATTTGGGGGCGCGATGTTTACGTCAAGCGGTAGCTTGGTGATAAACTCGAACCCAAGGCAGATAAGTGTGTCTTTGTAGGGTACCCCAAAGGAACCATGGGGTACTACTTCTACAAACCCGAAGAGAACAAAGTCTTTGTTGCTCGAGGTGGGGTTTTCTTGGAAAGAGAATTCTTATCCAAGAATCCTAGTGGGAGTCCTGTGCTTCTTGAAGAAATTCGAGAAGACACGGAACAACCTACAGAGAATATAGAGGTACCCGGTGAAGTAAATGATTCAAGTCCTATTCCAACAGAAACTCCTGTAGGACCAAGGAGGTCTGAAAGATCTCGTCAAACCTCATTCAGATATGGCTTCTTAGCCACAGAGGGTAATGACTTGATAGTTGTAGATCAGGATGATCCCGCAACAGTTCAGCAAGCCTTGGCCAGTCCCAACTCAAAAGAATGGCAGAATGCCATGGATGAGGAAATGAAGTCCATGAAAGACAATCAGGTCTAGAACTTACTAGACAGCATACCTGGGATAAAACCCATAGGTTGCAAGTGGATATTTAAGTTAAAGACAGATATGGACGGAAAGCCTCAGACTTACAAAGCAAGACTGGTTGCGAAAGGTTATCGTCAAGTCCAAGGCATGGACTATGATGAGACTTTTTCGCCAGTAGCTATGATTAAGTCAATTCAGATGATGTTAACCATTGCAGCATATTTCGATTACGAGATATGGCAAATGGACGTCAAAACCGCATTCCTTAACGGGAATTTGTAGGAGGATGTCTATATGACCCAGCTAGAAGGTTTTGTCGATCAAGAAAATCCTGAAAAGGTGTGTAAGCTGCAATGATCCATTTATGGGTTGAAGCAAGCTTCCAGGAGTTGGAACTTACGGTTCGATGAAGCCGTAAAAGAGTTCGGGTTCATCGAAAATCCAGATGAACCCTGTATCTACAAGAAGAGCAATGGGAGTAACATAGTGTTCCTGGTGCTGTATGTCGACGATATACTAATCATGGGAAATAAAGTCCCAAACTTGCTTGAGACCAAAGCTTGGTTAGGGAAGTGTTTCTCCATGAAAGATTTAGGAGAGACCGCTTATATTCTGGGGATCAGGATCTACAGAGATCGATCCAAGAGAATTTTAGGTCTAAGTCAGAGCTCCTATATAGATAAAGTGTTGAGAAGATTCTCAATACTTGACTCTAAGAAAGGAATCTCCCTGTAAGACATGACATCAAGCTCAGCAAGAAACAGTGTCCTAAAACACATGATGAGCTTAAGAAAATGAATGGAATCCCGTATGCCTTGGCAGTGGGATCCATCATGTATGTCATGATCTGTACGAGGCCTGACGTATCGTTTGCCCTCAGCTGTGCCAGTAGATTTCAATCTAACCCATGCCAAGATCACTGGACTGCCGTCAAGTGTATCCTCAAGTATCTGAGGAGAACAAAGGACGCCTTCTTAGTGTATGGCGGGATAGAAGGAGAACTAAGCGTCACTGGATATGTTGATGCTAGTTTTCAGACAGACCCAGATGACTTTAAGTCTCAAGGTGGGTATGTGTTCATGTTGAATGGGGAGCTTTCAGCTGGAAAAGCTTTAAGGAAGCGACAATAGCCGACTCCACCACAGAGGAAGAATACATAGCTGCATCAGAAGCAGCTAAGGAGGCGGTGTGGGTCAGGAGCTTCTTGAGTGGATTAAATGTACTACCGCGAACGTCTGATCCCGTGAGCTTAAGGTGTGACAACACGGGGGCCGTAGCACTCGCTAGAGAGCCCAGATTTCACAACCGGAGCAAGCACGTCGAGAGAAAGTATCACATCATCAGAGAGATGGTTGATAAATGTGAAGTAGAGATAAGCTACGTTTCAACGCATGATAATCTAGCTGACCCCTTAACTAAGGCACTACCGCAGCCTAAGCATGAGGAACATGTCAGGGGAATGGGTTTAGATTGGAATACCAATTGGGTCTAGGGCAAGTGGGAGACTATTGGGTTTTTGTGCCCTAGCACAATGTATTTTCAATCTAATCATGTAATAAAGATTATTAGTTGAAATAAAATCGACATTCATATTACTAAGTATTGTAGTAATATCTTAAGTATGATTTGATTTGTATCATTGATGTGTCAACACATAATAGTAGATCTACATATCAGATAAAATCTTACTTGAGCAGTCCCCGATCAGAATAGCTTCATAAGAAGCGATCGGTATGAGGCTAACTCTAAATGATCACGCTCTACTGATCATTGCCAGAAGAGGGCCAGAGTTAGGTCATAGTATCACCAGTCAGGGGTGATATAGGACGACCCGATCATGAGTATGTTACATAGACACAGTCATGAACATACTCATATGTCGGTGCATGAAATCACATCCTTAGACAGAAGGACCATTGAGGTTAATATGTAATGAGTGAAGAGTTTGACTCAGTCTAACGTCTCCTGTAAAAGGGTTACAATAACGACTGTGATTGGCTCGATCATAAGTTACATACAATGGATCGCTGAAGGATTTATCCCTCATACGGACGTGTGAGCAGATATCAGTTTAGGCCACTTGATGAGTACAACTGAAATACAATAGCATGGCCATGCAGTCGATACGTAGTATCAGTTATAATTTATTTAACTCAAAATCAAGAAACCGAACAATAGAACGAGGATGACTTGTCTATGCCTCGTGGTTGTCAAAGATATCAAGAGGATAAAAGGATAGATTCATGTACGACAAGGTTAAGTCGAAATCTCGATAATCACAAGCGTTAGGTAATCATGATGTCTTGCTAGAGGCCACTCATGATGGAAAGGGTAAAATGGTAATTTTACCAGTCCGCCGACGTGTCGTGAGCCTAGAGGGTCACACACTAAAGGTTGAGTAAAACGGATGGAATCATGTGGAGGAATCATGAGAGAGACAAAATTCGGTTTTGGATTAAACTAGATTGGACCGATTTCGTTTTAGGACTAAACCGGAAATCAAGAACGGTTCAGCATGACTAATTAATTATAATCTAATTAAATATATTTAATTAAATTAGCTAAGCTGGGCCTAGCCAGAATGGGCTAAACCAAAATGGGCTTCTCTACATAATTAATTAAAAGCTCTGGGCTTTAAGCCCATCAAGGCATTTTAATTAATTATTGCCTAAAAAAGTTTATAAAAGGGAAATTTTTAGATATGAAAATTAAGGGAATTATTTTTCCAAAAAACCCTAGCCTCCATTCTCTCTCTCTCTCTAGCCGATTTCGGCCACCCCTCCTTCCCTCTCTCTGTCTGTTTTGCTTGCTTCGATCTTCTAGTAAGGATCGTTGTGAGTATCCCCGGATTTCTCTTCCTATGTGGATGTTCTTTAGAGGTTGCTAAGTATTATTTAGTGACTACGAGATTTCAAATCAAGGTAAACATATAAATTTTAATTCTAGCCTAGATCTCATGATCATGCAAGATCCATATTAGTTCGGATATTTGAGGTTAATTTCTTGTGTGGGCATGAAATTATATAATTGGAACCCTCAAATAATTCCTTCAGTTCCAGAATGACCAGCGGAAGGGTGGTGGGTCCACGTCTTCAGGTATATACTTTATAGAACTTAATCTTTCTACTTCAGATTCTTGGGTACTAGATACCGGGGCAGAATTTCACATATGTACGAATGTGCAGGTGCTAACAAGTACAAGAGATTTATATGTATTGAATACTGAAAACTCTAATTCAAGCTCAATCTATAATGTTAATACCAAAAGGTTTAAGTCCGATGACTTAAATCAAACTCTAATATGACATTGTCGCCTTGGTCACATCAACGAGAAGTGCATATCAGCACTTCACAAGTGTGGACTTTTAAGTCCGTTCGAATTCAGTTCGATTGATAGATGCGAGACTTGCTTGATGGGGAAGATGACAAAAACGCCCTTCACAGACATAGGTGATAGGGCAAGTGACTTATAGGGTTTAATACATACTGATATACGTGGACCAATGAGCACTTATGCCAGTAGGGGGTCATTAGCGTGACTTATATATATACTAATATATACTTATGCCAGGAGCACTTATATATACTGATATATATCAGCACTTATCCCAGATGGTTTTGTACTTCATTCCTATATGACTTATAGGGTTTGGGTACTTCATCACATTTACTGATGATTTCAGTAGATATGATTATGTCTACTTGATGAGACATAAATCCGAAGCTTTTGACAAGTTCAAAGAGTTTAGGAATGAAGTACAAAAAATACTCGGAAAAAGTATTAAAGCACTTCGTTCAGATCGAGGTGGTGAATACTTATCCGAAGAGTTTGTTGGCCATCTGAGTGATTGGGGAATCGTATCAGAATGGACTCCGCCAGGAACACCACAGTTAAATGGCGTGTCCGAACGGAGAAATCGAACCTTGCTAGACATGGTTCGTTCCATGATGAGTCACACTGATCTCCCAATCTCTTTCTGGGGTTATACTCTAGAGACAACCGCATTCATTTTGAATAGGGCTCCAACGAAGGCCGTGGAAGGGACACTATACGAAGTATGGAATGGGAAGAAGCCCATATTGCAATTTCTAAAGATTTGGGGTTGTGTAGCTTATGTCAAGCGTTTTCTTGGTGATAAGCTCGAATCAAAATCTGATAAATGTGTCTTCGTAGGGTATCCTAAAGAAACAAGGGGATACTGCTTTTATAAATCAAGTGAGAACAAAGTTTTTGTTGCTTTCAGTGATGTATTCTTGGAGAAAGAGTTCATCTCCAAGAAGGTCAGTGGGAGTACTATACATCTTAAATAAATTCGGGATGGTGCAGTACAACCTGAAGTAATTTAGAAAACTAATACCGATGATATAGAAGTGATGGAGCATGAGCTGGTTATAGAGACAAAACCAATTCTTGTTAATATTACGGATGGTCCAAGGCGATCTAGAAGATCAAGTCAGCCACCCGTCAGATATGGGTTTCTCGTATCTAACGATGGTGACTTGTGGATTCTGATGATCCATCAACCTTTCAGAAAGCCATGGCCGGGCCTGACTATGAGAAATGACTATTAGCCATGAAAGAGGAAATGCAATCCATGTCTGATAACCAAGACTGGAGCTTGGTTGAACCAACCGCTGGTGTAAAAGCCATTGGTTGCAAATGGGTTTTTAAGATAAAAACCGACATGGATGGCAGACCTCATATCTATAAAACAAGAGTGGTTGCAAAAGGTTATAGACAAATCCAATGAGTTGACTATGCTGAAACCTTTTCCCCAGTTGCTATGGTCAAATCAATCCGAATTCTTCTAGCCATAACTGCATATTACGATTATGAGATATGGCAGATGGATGTCAAAACTACATTCCTTAATGGGAGTTTAACTGAGGATGTGTATATGACACAGCCTGATAGTTTTGTCGATCCGAAGAATAAAGGAAAGATTTGTAAGCTGCAGAAATCCATTTATGGATTGAAGCAAGCTTCTCTGAGTTAGAACATTCGTTTTGATGAAGCTGTAAAGGAAATTTGGTTAATCAAGAACTTGAATGAGCCCTGCGTTTATAAAAAGGCGAATGGGAATAACATTGTCTTTTTGGTGCTTTATGTCGATGACATTTTGCTTATTGGAAACGACATCCCAACCTTGCAAGCAACAAAAGCTTGGTTAGGGAAATGTTTCGCAATGAAAGAATTTGGCGAGGCTGCTTATATCTTGAGGATCAAGATATATAGGGATCGTGCCAAGAGAATCTTGGGCCTACGTCAAAGCACATTTATAAACAAGGTATTGAGAAGGTTCTCAATGCAAGAATCCAAGAAAGGATTCATTCTCATGCGTCATTGCGTAAGGCTTAGAAAGAGACAGTCTCCTAAGACACTTGATGAGCTGAAGCAAATGAAGGATATCCCATATGCTTCGGCTATAGGATCGATCATGTATGTCATGTTATGCATGAGACCATATGACTCGTTCGCCTTGAGCTGTACAGTTAGATACCAACCCAATCATGGGATGGAAAACTGGATTGTAGTCAAAGCTATCCTCAACCTCAAATACTTGAGGAGAACTAAGGATGCATTCCTAGTGTACCGGGGGGGGGGGGGGGGTGGATGGTGAACTAGCAGTAAGAGGGTATACTGATACTAGTTTCCAGAAAGATCCTGATGACTTTAAGAGTCAATCTGGATATATATTCGTGTTGAATGGTGGTGCTTTCAGCTGGAAGAGCCGCAAGCAGGACACGATTTCCGACTCTACGGCGGAAGTTGAGTATATAGCTACTTTTACAACGGCTAAGGAGGCCGTGTGGATTAGGAACTTTTTGGCTGAACTAGGCGTAATGCCAAAATCGCATCTAGTTCACTGAGTTTACTATGTGACAACACCGGAGCGATAACACTTGCTAAAGAGCCAAGATCACATGACAAATCCAAGCATATACTCATAAAGTACCATCTCATAAGAGAAATCGTTAAAAAAGGAGATGTGGAGATCAGTTTTGTAGCGACAAATGATAACACAGCCGACCCATTGACGAATGCTTTATCACAGCCTACACTGATAGCATTTTTGTGCCCTAATCCAATTGCTAGTAGTCTATAAATGTCTATGTATATTTATCATCGTTTGTAATAAATAAAACGGCTTTGTATTACTTATGTGTTGAAGTAATATGTTAAGTATAAGTCTGATTTATGACCACTAAAGTAGTAGAACCATAAATCTGTACGGATCACACTTAACGAGTCCCTGGTCAATATACGCTTCAATAGAAGCGACCAGTATGAGAATGGTTCTCAATGACGTAGTTCTGCATGTCATAGGGATGAGGGATCCTGGAATCATATCATAGATATCATGAGGTGATTGATATCGGACGACCCACTTTGAATGGTGTTTCGTAGATTAAGCCATGAACATATTCAAATGCGATAGCTTGTCACGATATCCTTAGACCAAGGAGTCTTTCTGATCGCCATGCAGTGTACGTACGACTTTAACTTGCGCCTAACACTTTCCGTAACAAGATTGCAATAACGGGCATGATTGGGTGGCGGAACGAATTGCATGAGTGACACGAAAGACGACTAAGGGATTTATCCCTCGTACTACGGTATGGGAAAGATATCCGTTAAAGGCCTCTTGATCGAGAGTGACTAAGAGAAAGAGTATGGCCATGCCAGTGATACAGGTTATCAGTTCTCAGCCATCTCACATATCAAGTAACAATGATTTATTAAACAAGGATGACGACTCTATGCCTTGTGATCAATCGGGATGTCTAGAGATAGTAGGATAGTGACTTGTACGCACAAGGTTAAATCGAATTATCGATGATCATGCACCTTGGGTAATCATAACGTCTTACTAGAGACCACTTATGATGGATCGGACAAGAGAGATCTTTTGCGCCGATCTGCCAACGGTGGCATGAGCCTGGAGGGTCACACACATACAAGACGGATAACTTGAAACAAGAAAACCTTAACGTTTCTTGAGGAGCAATACCTGGAAAAAACTGAAGGTTTTGGGCAATGGGTTCAGTTTGAGAGAATAATTAGCGAATCGAGAAAACTGAGTTCTTCGTTGATGTCACGTCGGACTTTATTTGATAAGTAACGACAAAAAGGGTCGGGCAACTTTTGGACATGGCACGCAACCACATGGGCGAGCCCATTGGGCTCGGCCCATGAGGTCACGTGACCGGCCCAACAAGGGCCCATTTTGGGCCCAATAAGCCCAAGTGGCCGGCCACCTTGGTGGGTCCAAGGGTGGGGGCCACACACCATGCTTAGTTGGTGTTGTTGATTAAGAGGTGAGTGATTTAAGGGGTATGGGGAATGACTTACTTTTAAACCCATGCTTTCACCTTTTTAGACTCATGCTTATGAGTTGATGAAGTAGAGAAATATCTTGGGAATTAAAAACAACTCACAACCTCTTTTCTTGGCCGGCCACTCCCCTCTCTCCTCTCTTCTTGGTCTCTTGTTCTTCACTTAATTGTTCTAGTAGGCTTTAAGTGAAGGATCTTGAAGATTATCCTCTTGGTGTGGACTTGCTCTAGAGAAGAAGATCATAAAGTTCTTCTTTATTGATTCAACAAAGACTAAAAGGTAAATATCTTGTGGAATAGCTTTTGCCTTGAAATTTAATGGTTCATGTTCTTGGAAAAGGTTTGGAGTTGCTTTTGTTAATGCTTCCGCTATCTCGATGATCTAGAACGCTCCAAAACCCTACAGTGGTATCAGAGTATGGTTACCCGCTTAATCTTTGTCTTGTTGAACTTGTTTCGGTTTTATTATGATTTGCATGCCATATTTGTTGATAACATGTTTTTAATGCTTTTTGGGTAAATTGCATGAAATATGTTATTTTTTAAAAATATATTGAATTTGGAATTTTTCGGATTTTATTGGATTTGTCGGGTCCGAGAAGAGACTCTCGGGGAGCCGGATCGGAGGTACCGGACGGAGGTCACCGGAGGCCGGGAGAGGCCGGTGGTGACCGGGGCCGTCCCCCTCTTGGCCGAGGCCGAGAGGGGAGGCAAGCTCGGTTTGGGCTTTTCTAGGCCCAAACCGAGCCGTGGTGTTGGGCTCGGCCCAATGGGCTTTGGCCCATTGAGCATGGGCCCGACTTGGTTCGTGCACGTTGATTATGTCCATGGCATGAACCCGCGATCCAATATTTCGAAAACTTTTAAATTTGATCGGTTTCAATAAACCGTTTTTCGAAAAGGTCTAGTTTCGATAAACCCGACCAAGCAACTTGGCAAAATTAAAACCGGAATAATTGCATATTATTTGATAACATGTTTGTGTGATAACATGTTGGATGATGTGATGAGATTTATGATGCATTAGTAGCCCATTAGAATTTTATCGCTTTCACGGTTTGCACACCGTTAGTGTTAGCGTGTAATTATTCTTTCATTCGAGCCCTTAAAGTGTAATTATTTTTTGTCCGGTCTACGAACCGAGTATTAATTGTAATTACTACTCAAAGACGAGAAGGATGGAAAATCGAGCACAATGACGGTCTTGGAGGAAGTCCAAGAGCTAGTGGGAGCCCGAATGAGAAAGACGAGAAGATGTGATGTCTCGTAGAATCTTAAGAATAGGATGGGCTATTGGTGCATGTTTAAAAGCTTTATGCTTGCTTGCTTGAATTATTAGAAATAATTGTATGCTTGCATGCTTAGCTTATAAGTTTATAAGTCATCACCTCACATATAAAGATTAAAATCGATTTTAATTGTTTGCATGATTAAAGCGTTGTGAACCATCATCACACGGGTTGTGATGGATGAGTTCGATTTTGAAACGTGTTTGCACGGGTTGCAAATGACGACTTTAAAAGAAGATTGTATATGATACAATTAGAAACGTCACAACACGGGTTGTTGTTGACGGGTTCGTAATTGTACCAAAATACTTTCGAATTATTAAACACAACCAAGTCACAACAAAATTTGAGTCAAGTGAGATGCCACCCAAAATTCACACCCATGTAGAAACATTTTCTCGGTGTCGTGCGCCTTAGCGGAGCATAGATAGAATGGGTTCTATATGGAATGGTCAACTCTGTGGGATGTCGAGCGCCTTAGCGGAGCATCTGCACAAAATTGACGCATAAGTGAAAGTTGGTTGACTCGACCTCGATTCATGGCATGAGGTCGAGCTGGGACATCGAAAGGGTAAGCCATGTGTTTTTGCACATACCCTGACCAAGAGTTACATGGGTTGTAATTGGATGGACGTCCTACCCAAATGGGTCAATTGGAGCGGTGCGCCTTAGCGTACTTCAATTGACAAATAAGGGATCTTGGTTTAAAGATTCTAAACCTTAGAATCAGATGGTTGGTGTTTAATTCGGATCTTCGTAAATTTATTCAACTTTTTTGATTAAATTTACTTTCTTCGTGTAGAAATGGCTAGTAATTCAACAAACTCGTCTAATTTGTCATTGAGGACTATACTTGACAAGTGTAAACTCAATGGAACAAATTATCTGGACTGGGACAGAAATCTACAACTTGTGTTAAAGTTGGAACGCAGGGAGTAAGTCCTAGACAAGGCTATCCCGGTGGAGCCAGCTGCCAACGCAACAAGCGTCGTTAAGGATGCGTACCAGAAACACCTTAGCGACTCTATCGACGTTGCGTGTGTCGTGCTGGGCTGCATGGAGGCGGACCTCAAGAAGCAGTTTATGGAGCTATCCCATGATCCGTTTGCAATGTTTGCACAGATCAAGGATATGTTCAAAGAGAGTACGTATTGAAAAATACACTGTTCTCCGAGAACTCATTGCCTGCAAAATGTCAGCAGGCAGCTCCGTAGGTCCACACGTCCTACGAATGAAGGGACATCTCGATCATATGACTAGTCTCGGAATGACTATGGAAAAGGAGATGGCTGCGGATTTTATTCTGCAATCCCTTCCTCATGCATATGGTGGGTTCGTCATGAATTATCACATGCATGACATGGACAAGACCGCATCGGAGTTGCACAACATGTTAGTGACTGCCGAGAAGAGCATAAGGGGCAGTACGCCCAAAGGTGTTCTAATGGTCAAAAAGGGATCCGGCTTCAAAGCTGGTGGTGATAAGGGCAAAGGCCTAATGCACCTGGCGGGGAAGAACAGACGACATTTCATTACTAAACCTTCCATACCCATGAAGGGCAAGGGGAAGGCAAAGGAGTCGGTCTGTTTCTACTGCCAAAAGCCTGGTCATTGGAAGAAGGACTGTCAGCAGCTGAAGGAAGATCAGAAGAAGGGCGGTGGGGCCGCTACTTCGTCAGGTATTCCATTAGAGCTAAATATTTCTACTATAAATGCTTGGGTACTAGACACTGGAGCTGAGTCTCATGTCTGTGCGGATGTACAGGTACTGCATAGTAGAAGAGATATGGGGGAAAACGAGGTGGACCTAAGAGTTGGGAACAACGTGCGAGTTATCGCAACTGCTGTGGGTTCAGTTGACCTTATTTTGCCCAGTGGGCTTGTAATAGAACTTTTGGATGTGTTTTGCGTACCTGCTTTCAGCAGGAATATTGTATCAATATCCCTTCTCGAAAAAGAAGGTTATTATTTTGATATTAAGAACGGGTTTTTTCATATTATGCGCAATAACATGTTTTATGGAAATGCTCACACTGTTGGAGGTTTATGCATATTAAATATGCAAAACTCGAGATCCAACATTCTCTATAATGTTAATGCTAAGAGGTTTAAAAGCTAATGATTTAGACCAAACTCTAATCTGGCATTGTCGTCTAGGTCACATAAATGAGAAACGCATCTCAGCGCTTCATAAGCGCAGACTTCTAAGTCAATTCGAATTCCAAACGATTGATAGATGCGAGGCTTGTTTAATGGGCAAGATGACTAAAGTGCCCTTCACTAGTATAGGTGAGAGGGCAGGTGATCTATTGGGTCTAATACATTCAGACGTATGTGGACCAATGAGTACACCAGCCAGAGGTGGTTTAGGCTACTTTATCACATTCATTGATGATTTTAGTAGATATGGTTATGTCTATCTAATGAGACATAAGTTTGAAGCCTTTGATAAATTCAAGGAGTTTAGGACTGAAGTAGAAAACCAACTCGGAAAGAGTATCAAGGCACTCCGTTCTGATCGGGATGGAGAACACTTATCCGAAGAGTTTCTTAGTCATCTTACTGAAAGTGGAATACTATCTCAGTGGACTCCGCCAGGAACACTGCAACTAAATGGTGTGTCCGAGCGAAGGAATTGGACATTGTTGGATATGGTTCGATCGATGTTAAGTCACATTGATCTCCCGATCTCCTTCTGGGGTTACGCTCTACAAAGAGCCACATTCATAATAAATAGGGCTCCGTCGAAAGCAGTGGAAGGGACATCATTCGAGAATGGTATGGGAAGGAACCCGTTTTGTCCTTCCTGAAAATCTGGGGTTGTGAGGCTTATGTAAAACGGTTGCTTGCAACCAAGCTCGAACCGAGATCAGATAAGTGCACTTTCGTTGGATATCCAAAAGAAATAAAAGGATACTACTTCTACAAACCGACCGAAAACAAAGTTTTTGTCGCCCGAGGTGGGATATTCTTGGAAAAGGAATTTATTTCCAAGACAGTCAATGGGAGGGCTATTCATCTTGATGAAGTTCTAGATGAGATAGTCACTCAGGAACCACTGGACGACCCCTTAGAAGAAGTAGAGCCAGAAGTGGTCGTTGAGCAAGAACCAATAGCTACAGTTAATGAGCATGGTCCAAGGCGGTCTGAAAGGACAAGTCATGCACCTATCAGATACAGTTTCCTAGTAACTGGAGGTGATGATTTAGTGTTGGTGGACAATGATCCAGCTACCTTTCGAGAGGCCCTGGACGGAACCGACTCTGAGAAATGGCTGGAAGCCATGAGGGAAGAAATGCAATCCATGTCAGATAATCAAGTGTGGGACTTGGTGGATCAAACCCCTGGCGTAAAAGTCATTGGGTGTAAATGGATCTTTAAAATAAAGATAGACATGGATGGCAAACCTCATACCTATAAAGCAAGACTGGTAGCAAAGGGTTATAGGCAAGTCCACGGAATTGACTATGAAGAAACCTTTTCTCCAGTAGCTATGGTCAAATCTATCCGCATTCTACTTGCCGTAGCAGCTTATCATAATTATGAGATATGGCAAATGGACGTCAAAACCGCTTTCCTTAATGGGAGGTTAGCTGAGGACGTTTATATGTCCCAACCTGAGGGTTTTGAGGATCCTAAGAATAAGGGAAAGATTTGCAAGTTGCTCAAATCAATTTATGGTTTGAAGCAAGCATCTCGGAGTTGGAATCAGCGTTTTGATGAAGTTGTGAAACAGTTTGGCTTCATCAAGAACGATGATGAACCTTGCGTGTATAAAAAGGCAGATGGGAGCAAAGTAGTCTTTTTGGTGCTCTATGTTGATGATATATTGCTCATTGGAAACGACGTCCCTACCTTGCTCTTAATAAAGACTTGGTTAGGTGAATGTTTCGTAATGAAGAACTTAGGCGAGGCTTCTTACATCTTGAGGATCAAGATATATAGAGACTGTGCCAAGCGGGTCTTGGGCTTAAGTCAAAACACCTATATAGACAAAGTGCTGAGAAGATTCTCAATGCATAATTCAAAGAAAGGACTGCTCCCCATGCGTCATGGCATAAAGCTTAGCAAGAAACAGTGTGTTGAGACACCTGCAGAGCTAGCAAGAATGAATGAGATCACATATGCTTCGGCTATATGGTCCATAATGTATGCCATGATATGTACGAGACCGGATGTCTTGTTTTCCCTAAGTTGTACCAGTAGACATCAATCCAAACCCGGTGAGGAACACTGGATTGTCGTCAAGGCGATTCTCAAATATTTGAGAAAAACCAATAACGCTTTTCTTGTATACGGGGGAAGAAATGATGATCTAGTCGTCAAAGGATATGTCGACGCTAGTTTCCAAACAGACCCCGATGACTTTAAGAGTCAGTTGGGATATGTGTTTACGTTAAACTGTGGAGCATTCAGCTGGAAAAGCAAGAAGCAGGACACCATTGCCGACTCTACGACGGAAGCTGAGTACATTGCTGCATCGGAAGCGGCAAAAGAGGCTGTATGGATCAAGAGTATTATGGCTGGGTTAGGTGTAATTCAAAACCCATCTAACCCAGTAGACTTATATTGTGACAACACCGGGGCCATTGCGCAAGCTAAGGAACCCAAGACACATGACAGATCCAAACATGTACTCAGGAAGTATCACATCATCCGCGACATAGTTGCTAGAGGTGACGTGAAGATCCACTACGTTGCATCTGATGATAACACAGCCGACCCCTTGACCAAGGCTCTTCCTCAAGCGAAACATGATAAACATGTTAGGTCAATGGGTATAGAATGGGACTTAGATTGGAACTAGGGGCAAGTGGGAGATTGATAGCATTTTTGTGCCCTAGTCCAATTGCTAGTAGTCTATAAATGTCTATGTATATTTGTCATCGTTTGTAATAAATAAAACGGCTTTTAATTACTTATGTGTTGAAGTAATATGTTAAGCATGATCTGATTTATAACCACTAAAGTAGTAGAACCATAAATCTATACGGATCACACTTAACGAGTCCCTGGTCAATATACGCTTCAATAGAAGCGACCAGTATGAGGATGGTTCTCAATGACGTAGTTATGCTTGTCATAGGGATGAGGGGTCCCGGAATCATATCATAGATATCATGAGGTGATTGATATCGGACGACCCGCTTTGAATAGTGTTTCGTAGATTAAGCCATGAACATATTCAAATGCGATAGCTTGTCACGATATCTTTAGACCAAGGAGTCTTTGTGATTGCTATGCAGTGTACGTGCGGCTTTAACTTGCGCCTAACGCTTTCCGTAACAGGATTGCAATAACGGGCATGATTGGGTGGCGGAACGGATTGCATGAGTGACACGAAAGACGGCTAAGGGATTTATCCCTCGTACTACGGTATGGGAAAGATATCCGTTAAAGGCCTCTTGATCGAGAGTGACTGAGAGAAAGAGCATGGCCATGCCAGTGATACGGGTTATCAGTTCTCAGCCATCTCACATATCAAGTAACAGTGATTGATTAAACAAGGATGACGACTCTATTCCTTGTGATCAATCGGGATGTCTAGAGATAGTAGGATAGTGACTTGTACGCACAAGGTTAAATCGAATCATCGATCATCATGCACCTTGGGTACTCATAACGTCTTACTAGACACCACTTATGATGGATCAGACAAGAGAGATCTTTTGCGCCGATCTGCCAACGGTGGCACGAGCCTGGAGGGTCACACACATACAAGACGGATAACTTGAGACAAGGAAACCTTAACATTTCTTGAGGAGCAATACCTGGACAAAACTGAAAGTTTTGGGCCATGGGGTCGGTTTGAGAGAATAATTAGCGAATCGAGAAAACTGAGTTTTTCGTCGATGTCGCGTCGGACTTTGTTTGATAAGTAACGACAAAAAGGGTCGGGCAACTTTTGGACACGGCGCGCAACCACATGGGCGAGCCCATTGGGCTCGGCCCATGAGGTCACGTGACCGGCCCAACAAGGGCCCATTTTGGGCCCAATAAGCCCAATTGGCCGGCCACCTTGGTGGGTCCAAGGGTGGGGGCCACACACCATGCTTAGTTGGTGTTGTTGATTAAGAGGTGAGTGATTTAAGGGGTATGGGTAATGACTTACTTTTAAACCCATGCTTTCACCTTTTTAGACCCATGCTTATGAGTTGATGAAGTGGAGAAATATCTTGGGAATTAAAAACAACTCACAACCTCTCTTCTCTCTCTTCTTGGCCGGCCACTCCCCTCTCTCCTCTCTTCTTGGTCTCTTGTTCTTCACTTAATTGTTCTAGTAGCCTTTAAGTGAAGGATCTTGAAGATCATCCTCTTGGTGTGGACTTGCTCTAGAGAAGAAGATCACAAAAGGTAAATATCTTGTGGAATAGCTTTTGCCTTGAGATTTAATGGTTCATGTTCTTGGACAAGGTTTGGAGTTGCTTTTGTTAATGCTTCCGCTATCTCGATGATCTAGAACGCTCCAAAACCCTACATAGACATGAGGGACACGTAAAGTCTATGGGTATAGACTGGGACTTAGTTTGGAACTAAGGGCAAGTGGGAGACTGTAGGATTTGTGCCCTAGTCCAATACTATTTATGTCTATGTATATGTATCATCGTTAGCAATGAACTAAAATCGGCATTTTATTACTAAGGTGTTGTAGTAATAAGTTAAGTATAATTGGATCTATATCATTGAGTGTGTCATCACTAATAATTGAACTATAATCTGTATGATTTATACTTAACGGGTCCCTGGTCAATCAAGTTTCATCAAAAGCGACCATTATGAGGATGACTCTTTATGATCATGCTCTACTGATCATTGGCAATAGGTTTGCCGAAGTCAGATCATAGATTCATTTGGGAAATGATATTGGACGACCCGACCTGAATATGTAACATAGATACTGTCATGAACATATTCAGATGTCGTAACTTGTCATTGTATCCTTAGACTAAAGAGTCTATGTGATCACAGTATAGTCAATATTCGAGTTTGACTATATGGGTGACGGCTAGGGTTTGGAGGGAACCGAACCTAGCCCATTTTATGTGCTGGTTCGTGCTCCCAAAACCCTAGCCATCTCTATAAATAAGAGGCCCCGTGAGCTGAAAAATCACAATTTGATTTTTCCATACTGTTACTCTGCCGGATTTACTAATCGAGCTTGTTTTCTTTCTCGTATGAGCATTCGAGTTTAGATCTGGTGGTCTTGAGCATTCGTGTGTGCTCGATAAAGGGAAAGACCGATTCAGGATTTCCACTTTGCTGATCCAGTTCGAATCTCGAGGTAAATCACTAATTATTAAGGTTTCGGGATAAAACATGAGATTTAGGCTTGTATCGATTCGAGAGCTATTTCGGGGGATTATTAATTTTTCTTCCGATACAATTCTGTGTATTTGAATCCTTCGAAACCCAACTATAAGTAATTTATTAATCATTATTAATAAAATCATTATGTGTAACGTGCTTAATAATTATGCACAATGATTATGTCTATGGCATAATTCTAACACTGACATAATTCTAACACTGACATGACTGCATTTAGTTGGTTAATGTGCGTTATTTTATTCCACGAGCTCGATAGCCCTCTATTGTTCTCATATTCTAGACGCAATAATGATCCTTAAGTTACATGGTATATCATCTCATATGCATTAAGTCCTGAACCATTATAGAAGGTTTTTATTTTCGCCAGTGCTATAAAATCATGGTTTGGACACCTTTGAGTACATATGATGTATGATTGTCCCTTAAATTGCATTACTTTAGGTTTCTTAATTACTGTTAGATTTGGAAGATTAGTCTTATTGAAGTGATCGTTTTAAATTTGGAAGATATCGTTATCATTTTAGTCAATTAAGTTATTTGAATTAATTATGTTTTCTCCCTAAAATTAGGGTTTTATTATTTCTTCGTTTCGAAACACCCTCCTACTGCACCAAAGTGGTATCAAAACCCGTATTTTACCAGGCGTGATGATTAACTATGACACAAGTAGAGCTCAAACTGCCGGTAACGAACGATAGATTGGACAAATTGAGCAACAACTCGACACATCGAAAAACCAAATCGAAATATGATGCAGGTACTTACCAAGTTGAAGGATCAAATTGCTGCATTCACAATTGGTGGATGGAATGGGCAACATTAGGGTTGTCCATTTTACCCGGTAACCCGACGACCCGATCCGACTGACCCAAGACCCGACGGACCTGATACCCAACTGACCCGATACATGACCACCTGACAACCCAACCAAGTCAAGTATTGGATCCAATTATGTAACTCGACGGGTACCCGACTACCCGACACTATATATAAAATCTTAACTTATATATAATATTACCAATGCCCAACACAAAAACAAGCCTGCCTAGCACATCTCGAAGCCCAGCCCACATCATATTTATCTCTTAATCAGCACAAGGATGCTTATAAACGGTAGAAAAATTTTATGCGCTTCCGATGCGGGATGTTGAAGGAAAAAAACCTTCATGAATGGCTTCATCGACGTGGCGCGTGCATCACCGTTGATCGCTGCCTTTGGCTTCATCTCAACCGTCCATGATGAATAACGTGGCCAGCTCTAGACCACCCACGAAGTCACCGATGTTATTATCCGAAGCCCTCTATTCTCTCTCGCATTTATCACCGTCTTCTCTTTTGAGAAGAAACCTAGCAGAGCTCTGCTCCTATCCTCGCCGTCTCTAGCCTCAGTCTCGTCTTCGTCCTCCCTCCATCTATTAGTCACACAACGGCTCGATTTTGTTCAGTTTCTGTTGCAATTCGAGTCGTTGGAGAAGTCTCTTCTCCACCACCACCACTATAAAGCAAGCGATGGTGGAGATGAGAATTTCCAGCAGCTCGATTATTCAAGAAACCTTACACAACGGCCTGAAAAGGTGGACGCATACGACATGTCTTCAAATCTGGTAAGTTTGGTTTTAAGGTTAGGGTTTGTTCTTCGGATTTTAGTGTTTCAGCATGGGTTTAGGAACTTGAGTTTTCTAAATTTCAATTTCAGTATTGAATTGTTTTTTAACTTGAAGGTTAGTGTTCGGGGGATTCAATGTTTGGGAATTTTTAAATGATATTTAATTTGGGGGTTAGGGCTCGGGTTAAATTTTAGGGGTTTGAAATTGATTTTCAATTTGGGGTTTAGGGTTCGGGGTTTCAATTTTTGGGGTTTCGAATTGTTTTTTAATTTGGGGGTTAGGGTTCGGGTTCAATTTTGGGGGTTTCAAATTGATTTTTAATTTGGTGGTTAGTTTAGGATTTCAATTTTGAAAGGGTTTCAAATTGTTTTGAATTTGGAGGTTAGGGTTTGGGTTCAATTGAGGATTTTTGAATTCGAATTGGGGTTTGAGAATTTGGGGGTTTTTTGTTTTAAATTTAAATTGGGGGTTTTTCTGTTTTAAATTTAAATTGGGGGTTAGGGTTCTGATTTCAATTGAATTATTTACCTTGCAAATTGGGGATTAGGGTTATGATTTCAATTTATAAACTGGGGATTATGGTTCTGATTTCAATTTATAAATTGTTGATTTCAATTTATGATTGGGTTATTGGGTTGTACCCGACTTACCCAAGACCCGAGTCTACCTGAACCCAACTACAGTATCGAGTCGAGTATTGAATCTAGGTTCCACCACCTGACTCAAACCGAGTCGGGTTCGACCCGTGTCGGGTCTACCCAATCCGACCTGATGAACAACCCTAGTCAACGTGATAGACAAAAGGAGAATGACAATGGGAAAAATATTCGACCATACCTGGACATAATAAATAAGGGTGTAACTATGGTGTACTCGAACAACAAGAGGACATCCAACTAAAAGCACAAGCTATAACTATCAAATACATAGTTACTACACTGCTTGCTCAAACATGTTTGTTAACACATTCTCAGTTTCGTGTTTTCTACAAGTTCATAATCATGTCAACCCCCTCAGTTTGTTCTTATATAGTTTTATCAATAAAAGGACATTATGATGTTTGATAAATATATACAATTATGCATCTAAACAAAGTAGCATGTGTGATCATATAAGGAGTAACTCAAGATTCCATCCTACAAAGTAACCAATATTATTTTTTTCTAATTTTAACCATAGTGCTTGTAACTTGTTACCTATTTCTAACATCATAGATTTTTTTTGTCATCAACGAATAGGCATTTATAGATAAAGGGATGAGATCCCGAAAATAGAGCAACCACTGCATCGCAAAAAAAAAATATATATAGCAAACTCTTAGTTGGAAAGGAGATACAAACCAGAGAAGCGGAAAAAGAAAAAAATGAGGAAAAGATGGCGGATGGGACTCTACTAGTTAGCAACCACATGATTCATTGCGAGATTTCGAGCAACCTCCTCGTTCATAAGTTGAAACTCAGCAATGATCTCTTCTTTATTAATATGAGCGGTAAAACTCACAATGCAAGTAGTTGTGGATGATCTCCAAAGCATCTAATTATCGGGGCATGTATTCTCCATAGCATCTGATCATCGTGGCGGGTGGTCAACGTCTTCGTCGGAGCATCTAAAGAAGTTGAGCGAGATCGCAGAACCTTTTTGGTGAGTGGTCTCCATTTTGCATCAATGAATTAGATAGGCTGACGTTGGCCTAACGTTAACCTATTTGTCAAAAATTGTATAAAATTTCTGAATACTTTTATACTTTTAGACTAAAATTAACATAATTAGTAATAGTGTAACAAAGTGAAAATTTGAGGATATAAAATGTGTCACTTAAAAGCTAAATTGATGCAGCGTACGTGGTTAGGAGGAATTCTTTATCAAAATTCGTTGATTCTTGCAAATACCGAATGTGATAGATTTGAGGGAAACCTCGATTTTTTTATTAACTTCAAAATTAATGAATAACGGCTAACAGTGTTTAAATAGCCAAAACCTAATTGCAGAAAAAGAAATTCTAAACTTATTGGAAAAAAGCAAGAAATTATAAAAATTGTAAATAGTGCCGGAACTTAGGAAATTGCGATTTTGAGCCCCTAGATGACCTCGGATGGCCGAAATCCATCGTACATCATGGCAAAGCCATGTGTTTTGCTCGGAACGCTGTTTTCGCCCAGAAAACACTAGTCTTTTGTCGAAATCCGACACTTTCTTATTTTGCCAAATTTATCGAAAAATATTAGTAAAGAATCCATTTTTTGCTTCATAAATCTCTAATGGCCAAGGATCAACCGGTGAGAATAAATAAATTACTTTTTCAACTCAGACACGAGTTTGAATCACAGGACATGCAAAAATTTATATTTATTAAAGTCTCTATTCTATATTTGTCAAAATAAAGGCTATACTCTTATTCTAAATGGGCCTCCGTAAATCTCTTATTCTCAAAAAGCCCCCCCAACTTTTTGTGGGCTCTTCAATCTCTTTTTATAAAAAAAGTGCACGTCCAAACCTCAAAACGGGTTTGTCCGTGAGGGCACGTGTTAGAGTATAAAACTATAATTGGTCCTTCAACTATCAGCTGTTAGAATAGGCCCACGCCCATGTGTTTATGGCATGTTTAATAAAGTACAACGACTAGAGTTTCATATGTATTAGTCTAGGGTTTTCTATATGTGAGAACTCTCTCTCTATAAATTGAGAGGTATGTTGTGTATTTTCATATCAAGTATTCAGTAATAAACTTTATCATGGTATCAGAGCTGTTCTAAATTCTTTCGATCCTTCCTTGGTTCAACTTTTATTCAAGTGTAGTTTTGCCCACTCGTTAATCATGATTTAACGGGTGGGCGAGGCACAATTTTTATCTAAATATTTATTTAGCCGGTGGTATTGTTCGTATACGATGCCCTTTTTTCTTACTCATAAGCTGCGCACGTAGCTATATATTTTCTTTAGTCCATTTTTGTTGTCCCCGCACAACTAGTTTGTGTTCTACTTCTTGTTTTGTCACTTATACATATACATCATCACCATTCTCCTTATTTTGTCTTCTCCTCACTTTGTTTTTTAGCTAACTCTTTCACTATTTTCTCTCACCTTCTACCACACAAAACGTAGCCTCTTCTTCTATGTATCACACACCTCTTCTTTTATATATTATACATATTCATATTAATACTTTATTAATTAAAATCTCTTTATATCCTCTATATTTCTATACCGTACCTTCTCTCTTATTTCCATTTCCTAAATTATACCTAATCCCCTTTTTATTTCTGTTTCTTTCCCATCTTAAATTTTTTTTTCTCAAACTCTTTTAATCTCTTACATTATTAAATTAAATCTACTCAATATTCTCTATTGTACCATCATTATATGACGTGGTTGCTGGTTTTGCACCGACGTAGTTGCCTAAAAGTTTAATAGTATATCTTAAAACCACTTTTGCACCGTCTTCATGAGACGTAGTTGCTGCATCTTCCCCCTAATCTCTCTTTCTATCATTCTCTCATCTTTTATTCACTCTCTCACTCTCTTCTACTTATTTATTCTTATTTTCCCGTCTCCTTTTATATTTCTGGACCTCCTCCAATTTCTTTTCTCCATCTCGATCATTATGACTTGAGTTATTGCAGGTCAAATTCACGTGGCTCATGTACCACCATCTCTCAAGTTTGCAGACATATTCATCAAATACTTCCCACTGCTCTTTGAAGACTTTTGCTCCAGTCAGAGCATTCAGACTCCTACTACTCCGACTACGGGAGCGTGTTAGAATAGGCGCAAGCCCATGTGTTTATGACATGTTTAATAAAGTACGACGGCTAGGGTTTCATATGTATTAGTCTAGAGTTTTCTATATGTGAGAACTCTCTCTCTATAAATAGAAAGGTATACTATATATTTTCATATCAAGTATTCAGTAATAAACTCTATTACATTTTTTGCTTCATAAATCTCTAATGGCCAAGGATCAACCGGTGAAAATAAATAAATTACTTTTTCAACTTAGTTTGTTAATAAATAAATAAATAATTAATTATATTTTTAATATAAATATAAATATAAATATTTTTGTAATGATTATTTATTAAATTACCTTAAATGTTAATTAAAACTACTGTAGTATATATATATAAGAAAAAACTGAAAATTGAGTATTGTATTTGAAAACGTGTATAGTTAAGTATATTAATTTGTTTGTTATCCTTTATTTATACTATAAGAGTTCCTGTAAAAATAGAAACAAAAGCAAAATACCTAGTCTCCATATATTTGGAAATAGAATTAGATACACCGCCAAAACATATCTTTAATTAACTTGCTATACATGACCAACAGTGGGTCTCCAAATACGTACGCAAATCCATGGTAGCAAGCTGCATATTTGAGATGATAATATTTATTCAATTAATATTTCCATTTTTAATTACTAAACTGATTCAAAATTGAAATTATTTTCATTTTATAGTAACACAAACGAGAGGAGAGAGGCATAGGCTGTCTCTTTGTCCGCGGAGGCAGAGCGGATTGCGTTCGCCGATTTAGTGGACTTGTTCGTGTTTACTTCGCTGGAGACGGCTCTGCTTGCCTTCGCCAGAGACATATAGGGCGGGTGGAGAAGGCGGCCCACAAATGTAAAAAAATTAATACTCAAATTAAGGTATATGATTAATAAATATTATTTTGTAAAATTATATTCAGCAATTCTGTAAAAAAGATCAGAGAAGTGAATATAATAATTTTGTAAATTGAATTGCTAAATATTATTAAAATAATTTTTTATATAATTTTACCATAATTTTATTTTCCATCAATTGTTTAAACTTGAAACAATGGAAGAATATTACATTGGTGGTTTGGATTTCGTATCCGCGGAAAAGAATTAAAGAGTAATTTGACATTTTCAAGAATTAAAATAAAATAATTGTATTATATTGGTTAAAATTTAAAAAATGAAAAAAAACTACATTGGTTATTTGATTTTGACTATTACATGTGTTATTTTCAATAAATATAATGTTTATTATGCTATAATATTTATTTTTATCTAAGTAAATGATTTAAATGAATAATATTTATTTTTGATAAAGTAAATAATTAAATTTAATATTTTTATGCACACACAATATACTGTAACAATTTATTAGTAACTAGAATTATACAAATAAATAAAAGAAATATATATAAAATCATTTTAATATTAAAATAATAAAAGTAGTATTGACCTGATAATTTAGAATGATTTTGGGACATCATTTGGAGTTGGATGAGGATAAAGACTAACATTGGAGATGCTGTAACACCCTAAATAGAAATCACATAAAAATTATTAGAATGATTTGTTTTAATTTGATTGGTTTATTCTTGATCTTTGCAGCGTTGATTTGTTTTATCAATAATTACATCAATGCAATAGTGTATAAATGAAAAACCGCAATACATAATTATGCCAGTAACGGAGCTTAAATCATGCAATTCAAATCGACCTATTGCATTTGATTTATAAAAAAGTATAAAGTATTACTACCGTATTTGTTGAATCACAAATTGACTTAGTTGTAAGAACTCGAAACTCGAAACCTCTAATTAAGGTTGGCGTCTAACAATACTTCTCAGCGATCGGATAACGTGAGTATTAATGTCCACTAAAGGCGAATCCTCAACGATCGGGTATGTATCATTCCATTATTACAATTCCGGATCATTCTAGGGTATGGTTACGTTTGTCAAACGCTAATAGATAATCACTATACTTCACGTCAATACCGATAGTTGTTGAATAACTATAAGAAACTCCTTACTTAAATTACTCATCTGCATTGGCCAAGGTACTTGTTCAACCAAATGGTCACTGACATTATGGAATGCAAACTCATTACCTAGAGTTGATGGATTCTCTCTTGACTCACCACTAATTAAATAAGTACTCAATTATACCAACGTTCTTTCAACTAGTGACCTTGTACACTAGGTGTCCAATGTCAAAGTACAACAAGCAACATATTAATTATTATGGTGAGCTCAGGTCAAAGAAAAACAATATACATTTCTTCTTTAAGAGAATTTTTCATTGATAATACATGTAATATCACCATTTGAAAAATCTGACTTTTGATCAGTTCAATGATCATATCTTCATATGCATAATCTATACATATAACTGTCAAATTATATTCACATTACAGTTAAGGCA